>PVKE010004186.1:0-66408 GCA_004027555.1 Craseonycteris thonglongyai
ATTGGTTTTCCACATAGTTTCATTCCACAGGTGGGAGCGAGGCTGCATAGGGCAGGAACTGGGCAGGGGTCTTCACCCTGGTGAGAACTGAACTGGGGGCACTCCCCAGTTCAGCATATGGGTCCACACAGGCCGGGGCCGGGATTCGATCCTCGGTCCCTGGGGCTGCAAAGTGAGCGCTCAACCCACTGAGCCATCCTGGCTTCCCCTCTCTTAATATTTTGAAGGCATCATTGAACTGTTTATTGGCTTCTGTTTTTATGTTGTCTACCATCAGTTTCTCATTCTTTGTCTTTTCTCTCTGTCTACCTTTTAGATATTTTGGTCTCTGGTGTTCTGCAATTTTATGACAAAACTACTTAGATATAAATTTCTTTTTACTTTTATTGCATGAAATTTATTGGGCAGTCTGAATCTGACAACTTATGTCTATACTAATTAGAACTAGATTAAGCACATATGACAGAATACTCAAAATAAAAGTGGTTTATAAAAAACAGAAGATCATTTCCCACATAAAAGTAATCAGATGTTAGGCAACCTTGGGCTGTTATGGGTCTTTTATTTCATTAGTTCACTGCCTTATAGCCTATAACTTCCTTTCTCAAGGTCCAACTTGGCTTCTGGAGATACTGCCCTCACATAGACATTCCAGTAAGGTGTATAATGCAAAGGAAAGAGGGCTTGCCCCCTTTTTTCTAAGGATACTTCCAGAAGTCTTACACACTTCTGCTTATATTTCAATACCCAGAACTTAGTACATGGCAACACCTAGATACAAGGGGTGCTGAGAATTATACAACTTTAGTAGGTTGCATTGCCAACCCAAATAAATTTGTGGTTCTGACATGTGGTAGAAGAGGACAATGACTGTGGAGAACATACAACTAGCAATCTCTGCCACAGTTGACCTTTCAGCTATTAAACATCCCTTTTGTACTTCCTTCCTTATGAAACACACTTATCCACCAGAAGACAAGCCTCAAGTCCCACCCGATTACATCTAGCTCAAAGTCCAGTGTCTTTTGGTAGCATGAAGCCCTTTCTATCAGGCTCTGATGTGACTCTGTGTATTCTAGTGACCTATAAACTAAAAGACAAGCTACCTAATGAATAGTGAGAGGAACAGGTGAATGTGATTAAAATTCTCATTCAGAAAAGGGGAGAGAAGAAGCCGGGATGGCTCAGTGGGTTAAGCGCTCACTTTGCAGCGCCGGGGACCGGGGATCAAATCCCGGCCCCGGCCCGTGCGGACCCACATGCTGAACTGGGGAGTGCCCCCAGTTCAGTTCTCTCTCTGTCTCTGTATCTCTCTCTTTGTCAAAAATAAATTAATTAAAAAAAAAAAAAGAACTAAAATCTTAAAAAAAAAAAGAAAAGAAAAGGGGAGAATGGGAAGCTTGCAGCCGTCAACAGTCCATCAGAATCACTGAGTGCAGTAGAGTAGGACTAGTGGAGACTTCCAGCACTGGATTTTCTGCCTGGTTAGCCCCAAGTGCCCCCGAGAGGATCACCCTACCCTGTATGAGTATCCTTTATGGTGATGGCTCTGCCTTCTCTGAGTTCCTTCCTCGTTCTTCATCCTGCACAGGCACGTCTGTCTGAGTGGACCTGGAACGTCTGCTTCTTGAGCTGCACCACCTTCACAGTCTGCTTCTGCAGGTGCAGATTCGGGGTTTGAGTGTCATTTGGCGGGGTAGGGAAGTAACTGTCACACGCTGTGGCAGGCCAGTCTTGGGATTTTTTGGTGGTATAATTCCCTTGAACACTTAATAGGCTTCCAGGTTTCCGCTTGGAACCAAGATTGTTTCTTTTAAGCCTTGAGACTGGGGAAGCTCAGTGGGTTAAGTGCTCACTTTGCAGCCACAGGGACCAAGGATTGAATCCCAGCCCCGGCTCCGGCCCGTGTGGACCCATATGCTGAACTGGGGAGTGCCCCCAGTTCAGTTCTCACTGGAGTGAGAACCCGGCCCAGTTCCTGCCCTGTGCAGCCCCACTCCCACCTGTGGAATGAAACTATGGAAAAACCAATGATGTGCAACTATGGAGACTGTTCTGGGCCCTCCCCCTTCTCTCTGTCTCTGTCTCTGTATATCTCTCTCTCTCTCTTTCTGTCAAAAACAATAAAAATAATCTTTTAAAAACCTTGAGATCATCATCTTTTAGTTACAGTCTCTGCCTTGCCCATCTTTTTCCCCTTGCAATGCCCTATTTCATTGCTTCCAAGATACACCTTTCTTTTTTTTTAATTTTTTTTATTGTTAAATTTAATAGGGTGACATACATATGGCCAACAGATATATGAAAAAATGCTCCACTTCACTAGCAATTAGGGAGATGCAAATAAAAACCACAATGAGATACCATCTTACACCTGTTAGAATGGCTATAGTCAACAAGACAAGGGATAACAAGTGCTGGAGAGGCTGTGGACAAAAAGGAACCCTCATACACTGCTGGTGGGAATGTAAACTGGTATAACCACTATGGAAGGCTGTATGGAGATTCCTCAAAAAATTACGAATGGAATTACCATATGACCCAGCCATCCCTCTACTGGGCATCTACCTAAAAAACCTGAAAACCTTCATCTTTAAAGATGTTTGTACCCTCATGTTCATCACAGCACTGTTCACAGTGGCCAGAACATGGAAACAACCAAAATGCCCTTCGATAGATGACTGGATAAAGAAGATGTGCTACATTTACACAATGGAATACTACTCAGCGATAAGATACACCTTTCTTGATCTTCTTATTGAGGTATAACATATTTACATTAAAGTGTATTGATAGATTTTCACAAAGTAGTCACACTTGTGTGACCAACACCCAGATCAACAAACAGAGCATCACCCATAACATAAACCTTTCAGTTACTACTCCCCTCAAGAGTAACCATTATTCTGCCTTCTAACATCATAGATTTATTTTATTTTTAAATTATGAAAAAATTATGTATAAAATTACATATAAGTGGAATAATAAGTGAATGTTCTCTTTGTGTCTGGCTTCTGTTGTTCAAAGCCCTAAATGTTTGTGGGAATCATTCATATTGTTGTGTATGACTGCAATTTATTTCTTCTTATTGGTGTATAGTATTTAATTGTGTGAATATAGTACAAATTATTGATCTATTACACTGTCAGTGGGTGTTTTGGTATAGTTACAACTTTATACAATACAATAATAGTGCAACTATAAATATTCTTATATTTGTCTTTTGATGAGTTTATGTACATATTTCTGATGGATATTGTCTCATTGACCTATCAGTGCATAACAAGTTGCCCCCAAATTAAGTGGCATCAAATAACAATCATTTTATTGTACTCATAAATTCTGTGGGTGAGGAATTTGGATAGGGCACGGAAGGTATGGTTTGTTTCTGTTCTGCCTTGTCTGGGGCCTCCGCTGTGAAAACTCAGATGGCTGGGGGAAATTCAATGGCTATGGGCTGGGACCATGTAGAGGTTTTTCATTCATTTATCTGGTGCCTGGGCTGGAATAACTCAAAAGCTAGGCTCAGCTGGGACTCTACTCCAGAGTATTTATCCACAACCTCTCCATATGTCTTAGGCTTCCTCACAGTATGGTAGCCTCCCATAGGCAGATTTCTTACATGGAGGCTTGAAGCTCTAAGAGCAAGAACTCCAGCAAGAAAAATGGAAACTGTAAGTAAGATCTTTCACGACATAGCTTCAGAAGTCACACAGTATCACTAACCCCATGCTTTATTGGGAAAAACAGCTGTAAGCCTTCCATGATTCAAAGGCAGTGGCTATACACATCCACTTCTTAATGAAAAGAGAGTCAAAAAAATTGCAACTATGTTTTAAAACTGTTACATACTTAAACCAATCTGGGTCATAGAGTATGCATATCTTCAGCTCTAGTACTATCAACCAACTCTGGTACAACAGATGAGTTGTATCAACTTTTACATGAGAAATGTGTAAGAGTTCTGATTGCTCTACATTCCTGCCAACATTTGATGTTACCTTTTCCATTTTAGCTATTCTGGTGGGTGTGAAGTAGTAGCATAGATTGATCTTAATTTGCATGTATTTTGTATTTTCCTGATGACCAATGATACAAGCTTTAGTGGGCTGAATGGTGCCCCCTAAAAATATCAGGTCCTAATTCCTAGAAGCTATGAACTTTACCTTACATGATAAAGTTTTTGCAGATGTGATTAAGTTAAGGATTTTGAGATGAGACAATTATATTGGATTATTTGGTGGGCCCTAAATGCCATAACAAGTGTCCTTATAAGAGAAAGGCAGAAGAGATCAGACATACACAGAAGAGAAGGCAAGGGGAAGATGGAGGCAGAGACTAGAATGATGTATCCACAAGCTAAGAAATGCCCAACACCACCAGAAACCAGAAAATACAAGGAACAGCTTTTTCCCCAGAGCCCCCAAAAGGTTAAGTTTGCCAAAATCTTGATTTTAGAATTCTAGCCTCTGAACTGTAAGAAAATCAATTTATGTGGTTTTAAGCCACCAACATTGTGGGAATTTGTTATACCCATCCCAGGAAACTAATATAAGAATACTGTCATTTGTGTATTGGCCATTTGGATATTCTCTTTTGTAAAGTTCCTGTACAACCATATTTCCTGCTTTTTTAATTGGGTTTTCTTCCATTTTGTTAACCCAATTCCTGTCCAGAAAAAAAAAGTGCTGCTCATTGCCATGTTCATTTAATTTGACATAAACACACTCTTTGAGGCTGAAGCAAATCTGACTGGTTTTCAATGTGAAAATAAAATATAAAAACTGTTTTTGAAGTTATTTCTAACAGAACTTGTCTCTAATCCTAATGTAACAGTAATGTGTATGATAATCAGTATGTAATAATTTTTTTCAAGTGTGAAAATACTACATTTTCTAGGATTTGACATTTCAGTGATTGAGAATTACTATATTTTGTAAATGAAAATATCACTACTAAAAACAGAATGCTATAAATAAAATGATGTCATTTGTTTCCAAAGACTATCGATATACTAGAGTCATGTGAAAATAATAATAAAAACAAGACATTCCATGGAAAACTTTGGAAGTAAGGTTAGGATTGTGATCAGTGAGTTATCTTGGGGTAGATGTTGCAACTCCGAGTGACACTGGTGAGTATTCTGGGGCCAGAAGCAAATGGGTTAGTTGATTTGTAAGTAGTTCTTTTTATATATTCTAATATAACTTGAACTGGTTTGAATTCTCTGGGAAGCAGAGACTGAGTTGGCATTAGAAATGTGAAAGGTGGGAGAAGCCAGAATGGCTCAGTGGGTTAAGCACTCACTTTGCAGCCCCAGGGACTGAGGATCAAATCCTGGGCCCCAGCCCGTGCGAACCCATATGTTGAACTGGGGAGTGCCCCCAGTTCAGTTCTCACCGGGGTGAGACCCTGGCCTAGTTTCTGCCCCATGCAGCCCCACGCCCACCTGTCGAATGAAACTATGTAGAAAAACCAATGATGTGCAACTGTTCTAGGCCCTCCCCCTTCTCTCTGTCTCTGTCTCTGTATCTCTCTCTCCATGTCAAAAACAATAAAAATAAATCTTTAAAAAAACAGTCCAAAAGAAATGTGAAAGGTTTATTGTACAGTAACACCCATGAACGTAAAGGAAAGAAAGCAAAGTTGGGTAGGGAACCACTAGACAACAGTGCAGACTTGAAGGTCGCTGACAGTCATACAGGGAGCACTGGAGCGAAGGCTGCTCATTAGAGGAGTCCTACAGAGGGAGGAAATAACTTGTACCGGTGCCTGGTTTATCACTGGTAGGGAACACTCCACAAAGAACATGCTTAGTCATCAATGCCTTTCTCAGTCAGTGGTCAAAGACCGCCACAGGAAGAGCAGACCTTGACTCAAAAGCTGTTGTGGACCTGAAGGAGCTAACAGCAAGAGGTGGTGAGTTAACCCACAGTTCAGTAGTGGGTCCTTACTAGATGGGGGATCTGAATGGTGCATCCACATCTGCCATGTGAGTCCTCTACTGTAAATACCTTCTCCCAGTCTGTTCTTGCCTTTTATACTTTCAATGGCATCTTTTGATGAACCGAAGCTTTTGATCTTAATATAACACAATTTATCATTTTTTCCTTGTATGGTTATTTGTGTGTCATGTTAAAAAGTAGTTGCTTACCCTAAGTTTTCTTCTAAAAGATTTTTTTTAACCTTTCACTTTCAGCCCTACAGTCCACCTGGAATTGACTTTTGTGAGTAATGTGAGGTAAGAGTCAAGATTTATTTTGCAATTCAATTGCCCTAGAAAAGAACATCTTTTCCTCTGTTACCTAATGTATGGCAAGTGTCAGCTTTGTCATCAGATGAGCATATATATTTTGATTTGCATTTCCCTGATGATTAGATAATGTTAAGAGTCTTTTCGTGTTTTTATTGGTCATTTGTATATCTTCTTTCAAGAAACGTCTATTCAGATTCTTTGCCCATTAAAACAAATTGTGTTATTTGTCATATTATTACTGAGTTGTAGAAGCTCTTCATATATTCTAGATCAGGTCCTTCATTATACAAATTATTTGCAAAAATTTTCTCTCATTTTGTCCTTATCTTTTCATTTTCTTGATCATGTCTTTTACAGCACAAAAGTTTTAAATTATGATGAAGTCTAATTTGTCTATTTTTTTCTTTTGTCACTTGTGTCTTTCATGCCATATTCAATCCAAACTCATAAAGATTTATATCTATAATTTCTTCCAAGAGCTAACACTTTAGCTCTGATATTTAGATCTTTGGTCCATTTAGAGTGACTTTTTGTGCATGGTATGAGATAGGAGTCCACCTTGATTCTTTTGCATGTGTATATCCAGTTGTTCCAACAACACCATTTGCTAAAAAGATTCTTCTTTCCCCCATTGAATTGCTTTGGCATGCTAGCTGAAAATCAATTGACTCTAAACATGAGAGTTTACTTCTGGACTGTTGATTCTATTCCCTGGATCTATGTCTTGCTTACTGTAGCTTTGTAGTTAAGTTTTGAAATTAGGAAATGTGAGTGCTCCAACTTTGTTTTTTTCCAAGATTATTTTGGCTATTCTGGGTACAGTTGCTTTTTGATATATTACCTTTGTATTCCTCATCTTTGCTCAATTTATTTAATTTTAATCTTTTGAAGATTCTTTTGGATATTCTATATATAAGCAGTATCCAGCCATGTAACCATTCTTGTTATATTGACAATGGCTGGATTTTTTCTGGACAGACTTTTTATACAAATATGTCATCTATAAATAATAACATTTGTATTTCTTCCTTTCTGTTTGGTCAATGTTGATAGATTCTTACTTCTCTGTCACATTTCCTGGTCTTTCTTTTACATCTTCAAACATATTTATTTTTTATTATGTATCCAATCATTGCATATCTATTATCTTTGGAGGTCTTATTCTGCAGTTTGTTGTCTCTGGCTGATTAACTAATGGTGAATTTTTTCCTTAAATATTTTACGATCTCTTTACTATTATCTCATATTTCTAAGTGTTTTGTCTGTTGGAATGTTTTGAGGTATGGGTTTAACATGTGTTCCTCTCAGGAGGATTTGCATTTCTTTTGCTAGTTGCCTGGAGGTACTACCAACCTGGTACTCTTTTACGCTAAATTTTTAGCCTATAGTTTGTAGTTACATAAGGAATATGAATTCCAGCCCTTAAAACAAGTGTGAGTGGACTGATGATTAGGAATTAGTAGAGGAGATTTTTTTTTCCATTCTACTTGAGCCAAGGCCTACACAGAACTTGGAGGGTTGATTTTTTTTCTCTTCTAGTTACCTTTCAGAAGTATTGACTTAATGAAGGAGTCTCTAATTCTACCTTCATCTTACATAGGTCCCAGAGTTTTGCTCCTGATCACAGTATACAAGATCTATCTAAACCCAAGCTCTATTCCCCGGTGATTGGCAGAGAACTTTAGGGTGAGTTCAGACTTCAACATTTGTTTTAACTCTGTATTTGTGTTTTCTCTTCCTGAGCTTCTGAGGATTTGCCTTGCTTTCCCACTGCTTTAGTCTTACATTTTAAAAGATGTTTTTAAAATATAGTGTAAGAATACCAGAATAGCTCGGCATGTTGAGCATTTGCCTTGCAACTGTGAGGTCCCGAAATCAAATCCCGGCCCCAGCTGGTGCAAACCCATATGCTCAACTGCAGTGCAATTAGATGGTAGTGAAGGTTCTTGCCTTCCGTGTGGGAGACATTCAGTTTGGTTCCCATCCCGCATGGCCCCAGATCCACCTGTGTGGAATAAAACTATGTCACAACTTATCATGTACATACAACTATGGAGAGTGCTCTGGATCCTCCCCCTTCTCTCTCTCTCTCTCTCTCTCTCTCTCTCTCTCTCTCTCTCTCTCTCTCACACACACACACACACACACACACACACTTTCTGAGTCTTCAGCATTTCTGAGTACTCTATATTGGAAGAGTTTCTCTGACATCTCTGCTGGGAATAATCACTTCCGGATGGCTGTTTACTGACAAATTCAGCCTGAGCATGTCCCAACATGTCAGGTGACCAAAAGGCTATTGTATGACAAGTTTTCTTCTTTATAAGACTGCTGTGGGTTACCACAGAATTTGTTCTCCTGTTACAGTTCCTACAGAAGATTTGCCAATGATCAGTTGCTGTCAACTGAAAGCAATTTTGCACCTTTCTTCCTCCCCAGGAGACATTTGGCAATATCTGAAGACATTTTTGGTTGTCACAATTGAGAAAGAAATGCTACAGGCATCCAGTGGATAGAGGCCAGAAATGCTGCTAAACATCCTATGATGCCCAGAACACCCAAACACAACAAAGATTATCTGGCCCCAAATGTCAATAGTGTTAAGGTTGAGAAACTCTGGGCAATAATTACCGTATAATGTCTTTTAAAAAGCTTCCTACAAGCATCTTAAGTACAGGTGTGCCTGCTAACTGTTTCTTCTAACTCCTTTGGCTTAGATATAAAATTTTTTAATGTTTTGTTTTGTTTTTTTAATAATAAAAGAGCATGAACATTACTATCATCTACTGAATATCTTTCTGCTTCAGGTACAATGCTAAATGTGTAAATGAAGACAGTACCATCTGTTTCATCACATTCTCTAGAACTTTTGCATTTTGGGTCAAGGGTTGACATACTGGCTTCAGAGCAAATGATAGGTATTCTGCAATTTACAAATAAATTACACAATTCAATGCAGAAACAATTTAGGTTGCGTCTCTAAGCATGAAAATATATACTGTTTCGCGGTTGGATTTTAGTCAGATCAACATATCACAGTATGATTGATATGACCGCATAACTTTTCCTCTGATTTTTGAAAAAGCTAGAGATACAAACATACGCCTGCCACTCACCCGCCAGAATTGTAACTCAGGCTACAGACAAGAAAGACTCCTAGGATCATTCTCCCCTGGCTTCCATTATAAACTCTACCTGCCTCAGCCCATGATGCCTTCCCTGCAGGGCCTCCCCTTGAATGATGCCTTGAAAACTTGCTCAGCAACATCAAACCCTCTTGACTAGTTAGAAAGAAAAAGTCTTCACAAATACAGGGCCACTTGACTTGAGGAGTCCCACAATATTGCCCCAGGATCAGGGCAGTGGACAAAGACGGGACAAGCTATGAAGCAAAAGTGAAATAAAGGTTTTATCTTGATTAGTAAGAAAAGTGAAGCACTGAGACTGATTCTGAAGCAGTGTCCAAATTCAATAGGAAAGAGTGCACTTTTCAACTTAGCTATGTTGAAACATAGTTGCTATGTTGGCTCTAATGTCTTGCTTTCATTTGAGAAAGTCACGATTAATCAGGAAAATTTATTGGCTGTCTCAATTACGTCATTTATATGGAGTTAAGAGAGGGGACACCCACCCTTATTGACACACACAGTAGAAGGGGTACAAATCCAGATGTGGGTTGGCCCTTGTCAACCAAATGCACCCCCACTTCCTCATCATTCCATAACAATTCACTACTCTCTCATCTCTCTCTTCTGGTTCTCCCATTCTGCTCAGCTCAGTAGATGAACTCCTGAGTCCCCCCCTTCAAGTGCTTTCTTTGGCTTTTCCAAACTCTTTGGGGTGCATGCCTCAGCTCCATTGATACTGCCGTTTGGACACCACTCTGACAGTGAACACTCGGCCCAGCATAGAGCACTGAGGGCAAATTTAAGTCAGGGTTCCTAATTCTCCTCAGGGCAATTCAAATACTGGCACTTCTGATTGTATGTTATCAGCTGGAGAAGTTTGTGTTGTATATTAGCAAGATTTCAGGCAAAATATTTAGATAAGAGAGGATATGATAAGTGACTCAGGAAAGGACACTGGTGGGCACAAACCCACTCGGACCTTGCTCTGGCTTGGACAGTCCTCAGGCAGGTTTCCTGGGTAAGGCTGTCAGATCAAATACAAGATGCCTAGTTAAGTTTTCATTTCAAATAAGCTAGGAATCATGTTTTAAAAGTATACTCATGTCCCCACCAGGTACCCTGCCGGCCTCTCACTGGATTCCTGCGTTCCGTTTTGATATGCACTGACACTGGGGCTTTGCCTTGATCTTCCCGGTTGCTAACTGCTGGCCTAGATCCCTCCAGCTGCTGCTGTCTCATCCTCCAGACCCATCGGTTTCTTGCTGGACTGGATGTCCTCCCTGAGCCCTGTGTCTGCCCTGCCTGGTGAGCAAGTTTGGCTGGTTGTGGTCCCTCCTGGGACTCTCATTCTACTGCCGCCAACTGGACCATCTCCTGCTGAGTCTCTAACAGTGGCCCCGTTCACAGAGAAGAACTTAATCCACATATGTAGGCTGACCAGGTGTCCTGTTTTAAACAGGACAGAAAACAACCATACTGTCCCATTTCAAACATTGCATATGATCAGTCTAGTCTCACTGAGCTAAATTCAAGGTGTCGGTAGGCTGACCATATCACCATTTGAAACAGGACATTACCATTGTTTTCTATCCCGTTTCAAACAGTACATCTGGTCAGCCTATCCATATGAGGACCAAATATGTTTCACAACCATTAAACAAAACCTCAAAGCAGGTAAAGTGACAATTCCCTCATTCCCTCATTCCCTCATTCCCTGAGGACAGAAAAGATGGTTAAATTACTAACAAGTACCTCATAAACAGGGAACCAATCACAAGGGACTCATACCTTGAGGCTCTCTTGATATGCAAAACACTAACCTTTTAGTTGCTGAATCTGAAAAAGCCCAGGAATTGGGCCAGAGCTACATGGGGTGTGGCCTTCAAGGAGCAAGGGACAGCAGGTGTTTCCCAACTGGTAAAGAAGCGTTTCGGTATTTCAACAACTAATAATGCCATCTTGGTGTGTTCTAGCTGTGTGCACTGTTCATTCTACCAGTCACTTCATGACTGGCAACTGCTGTCCCTGGCAGGATTCTGCAGAACCAGAATGGGTTGAATAATTGAAAAGGCACCTTGTCTGCTAGTTGCCTAAAATAACATTATTGGTGGGTATCAGCAGATTATCCATGGTCAAGATGGGGGGTGGACAATCAGCCCCCAGCGACGTTTCCCTGTGACCAGGGGTTTGAGAGGCACTGGAGGCTATGAGAAGACAGAAGACAGTATTGACTCAGTTTCTGCCCAGAACAATGCATGTGTGTGTATGCGTGTGTGTGCATGTAGTGTCTAGATATGCACTGTTTGTGTGTGGTGTGTAATTATTGTGTGGAGTGTGTTTCTGTGCTGTGCCATGCATGTGGTGTGTAGGTGTGGTTGTGTGTCATGCTTATGAGTGTGCATGTTATGAAGGTGCTGAGGCAAGCATTCTTGATGAGGCTGAAAAGATGGTGACCAGAGGAGAAAAGAATGGGGGACCCTTAGCCAAGCCCTTGAAGTGCATTATGCATGATCATCCCTGGGGCCAAGTGAGCAGGAGACTGGCTGGGCCACCCAGCAAATAACAGCTCCTGGAGATGGCCCCCCATGATTAGGAGGTATTTACCGCCACAAGGTCAGAAGGAAAAACACATCCAAAGAAAATTTGACCAAAAGCGGGAGATGGCGATCTCCGGCTTCTTTTGCAGCTTATGCACTGCTTTTTTGTGTGGGGTTTTGTTTGTTTTTTCTCTATAGCCCTACGTCAAAAGCCCTTGCCCAATTGAGCATGGGGTAAAGGGGGGATGCCTGACCCAGGCCAGTCCCAGACCACATTAGACAAAGCAAGGCCTTCAGCACAAGGAAGGCGTCTGTCCTTCTTGGCAGAGACAGCAGCATGAAGGTGATAAAAGATTTTGGTCAAGGGAATGTGATAACGAATGTCCTGTTCTAGGAGTCCCGAGACCCTGGGGGAGAAGCAACAGGTGCCTTGCCCAAGGTCACAGCACTGTTTCCTTTTGATTGAGTGTCTTCAGGACCACAGATAGCTTTTTTAGTCAGTACAGATTATTGGAAGGGCAGTCTCATTTCAAGCTTCCTGTCCCCAAGTCCAGAGCTCTTTCTACCATCCCAGCAAACGGGATTTGTGGTCTCTTCCAACTCTGGCGCCTTCCAAATCTTATGTTTCGCCTGGGGCTGGAGTAATGCTCTTTCTGACCAAAGTGTCACAGCCTCTTCAGACCCAAGTTCTGGGGCTTGAGTAAGTTCTGCTCCTCAGCAAGGGAGTGTCAGAGAACCCCCCATAATGACATTTTGCGTTCACTGAGCAGAACCTGAGATTCAATTGCAAAATTATTTTAAGGCCCTAATTGGATGAGCCTCATATGCCATTCTCAGAATGGCATCCTTTCATAAATGATTAAGGACGCAAAATGAAAATGTTGCCAGTTGGCTGTTGGTCACATATTATAAACCGTCTCTCCAGTTTGAAGGTCACCAATGTCTCCATTAATATTCAGGACACGGATATTCTAAGTTTGCTCTTAGGACATTTGATAAAATAGCCTGATTAAAAAAAAATACTTTTCATTGAGTTATAATTTATATACAGTGAAATGCTCAGATATAACCTATAGAGTTTGATGATCGAGACAAATATATATACATTATAACCACCTCCCCAATCAAGACATAAAACATTTTCATCCCCTAGAAAATTTCTTCTCTCTTTTCCAATTAATCCCATCTGTTCTGACTTCTATCACCATAGATTTGTTTTGACATTTTTTTTAAGATTTATTTTATTGTTTTTGACAGAGAGACAGAGAGAAGGGGGAGGGCCCAGAGCAGTCTCCATAGTTGCATGTTGTCAGTTTTCAACATAGTTTCACTCCACACAGATGGGAGGGGCTGTGCAGGGCAGGAACCGGGCCAGGGGTCTCCCACATGGGTGACATGCCCCCTCAAGCTGGGGGCCGAACTGTGGGCCTCCCACATGGGAAGCTCACCCCAGCAAGAACTGAACTGGGGCCACATCCCAGTTCAGCATATGGGTTTACATGGGCCAGGGCCAGGATTTGATCCTCAGACCCTGGGGCTGCAAGGTGAGGGCTTACCCCACTGAGCCATCCCAGTATCCCATTTTGACTTTTCTAGAGTGCCTGTTTGCATCTCTCCAAAATTTATATTGTTTGCGGCTAGGGCAGGCTGCCCCCCAATATTCCACAATGGAATGTTAATGATTTTGAACTAAAAATCACATAAGAAGCAGTAAGCACAGGAAGGGCTCTCTGACTCTGTCCTCTGTTCCCCTAAAAGCAGAAAATGAATCTCTAATTTGGATGCCCTCCCCACTCCTGAAAGGCTGAGACAACTTTATCACAAGGGTAATAAAATCTAAAGTCAAAAAAGAATCTATAAACAAACCTTGTAACACCTTTACTAATTTACTACCCAAGCCCAAACTTTGTTTAGATTTCCTCATTAATGAATACCTAGACCTGCTTAGATTCCTTTCTAATGAGAACTAGCTCTCCCATCCACCTTCCCCCCTCACCCTCAGGAAACCACTAAACTATTGATTGTGTTCATGAGTTTCTGTTTCTTTGTTACTTTCAGTTTTATGTACTCCAATGTTCATCACAGCACTGTTCATGGAGGCCAAGTCATGGAAGCAACCAAAGTGTCCTTTGATAGATGACTGGATAAAGAAGATGTGGTACATTTACACAATGGAATACTACTCAGGGATAAGAAAAGATAAAATACTGCCATTTGTGACAACATGGATGGACCTTGAAACCATCATATTAAGTGAAATAAGTCAGACTGAAAGAATCAAGAAACATATGAGCTCACTCATAGGTGGAATATAAAACTGAAAGGAACAAAAATTGTGTGCCTTTTGTGTTCTGTGAGGACATGGTGAGAAGACAGCCGTTTATGAACCCGGAAGAAGGCCCTCACCAGACATCAAATCTGCCTGCACCTTGATCTCAGACTTCCAACCTTCAGAAATAAATTCCTGTTGTTTATAAGCCACCCAGTCTATGGTATTCTGGTAAGCAGCCAAACAGACTAAGACTGTGTCATAGAAATGGAATCAAATAGTGTATTATCTTTTGTGTCTGGTTTCTTTTACTCAGCATAATATCTGTGAGATTCATCTATGTTGTCACAAGTATTGTCAGTCCCTTCCTTTTTTACTGCAGAAGAGTTTTCCATTGTATGTATGTTTCACAATTTGTTTATTCATTCATCTGTGGGTGCATACTGGGCTTTTGCAGTTAAGGCTGTTAAGAATAAAGCTGCTATAACTGGAACGAATAGAAGTTTCATTTGTCTAGAGTAAACATATTTAAGTGTGAAATCCCTGGGTTATAAGTGTTATGTTTAACTTTATAGAAAAGAAACAAACAAACAAACTCGTGGTTTGTTTTTTATGTAAGCTTCCTGACAGGATGCTGAGAGATGGCTAAAAAGACCACACCAAAACCACCACCACAGAGAAAAGGGTGGTAGCTGTTATTGAAAAAAGCTGTTTTTCAATAACTCCCAAATTAACCAGTTCCTGAGGAGGTTTCATAATTGGTGCTAACTTGGGGCTGTTCCTAGTAAAATGCTTTCTTCCCATTACTAATGGAAATGAACTAAATAGAGTGGCAATACTGAAATACACTGAAGGTTATTTACGCTAAAATGTTGACAAAACCTTGTGGAATTTTGACTTAAGCTCAACCAATTACAATTTAGCCGGGAGATTAATTGAGAATGTAAACCATGGTAAGGTCACCCTTCAAAAAGCTAATCTGAGTTCTGACTTTTCACTGCTGTGGATTCCAACTACTCCAGGAAAGATAAACAGGCTTTTCTGTGATTTCAGGGCCTTCACTCTCTACCAGATGTATCATCGAGCCCTGTGGCACAAGAAAGCAGCACAAGGTTATGTCTGAGAGATGGAACAGGAGAGTGGGATCTGACCCTGGTTGGAGCCCTGAGAACTGGAGCAAAGGAATCTGACCACAGCTGGTCCCACATGGAGTCCTGAAGCCCTTGGAAGCCCTATTGCCCTTGACAAGACCTCAGAAGAAATGGTCGCAGGGTAGCTGGTGAGAAACTAGGAACTATGGCTGAGAAAGCGGATGTGAGAGGCTGTACTAGTACAGTCCCCCACATGGACAGTGGGGCCATCAAAAGTGGGAACCTAGAGCGGGAGATGGCAATCTTACAGCATCATCAGACCTCTGGAGATCTCGGGGGACCAAGACCACTGATAATGGCATTTCCTGGCAATGGTGGTTGTCGTCTGTCATAGGATGAATTGTTGCCCACCATTCTTCAAACGCTTTCTGTATTATACTTTTATACTTACATCCTTTGTCATGTGACTTTGCTTTGTTTCTCACTGCATGTGACCACGTGACTAGCCTTGGTCAATGGAATGTGGGCAGGAGTGGCTTAAGAGGCCACAAGAGGTATTATCATCCAGTGCTCCTGCAATTTGCCATGAAAAGAACATGTCCCCATAAGGCTGGCTCGAGGAAAATATGGAAACAGGTAGACTTGAGCCAACTTGAAGCTTTAATCCTAGTCCGGCAGATGTGTAGCTTCAAGTAGAGCTTTCCCAGCCAACCTACAGACCTGAGAGCAAGAAAAATAAATGCTCATTGTTGTATGACATTGAGTTTTGGTGTGGTTTGTTATGCAGAATTATTAAAGCATTTGATGATGGACATTAATACTGTTCTCCCCTCTTTCACAACAAGGGAAAACCAAATTTTTAACTGGCTATTTGGAATAAGGCTAAATACCCTAGCCTTTCCTGAAGCTAGGTGTGGTCATATAACTGAGTTCTGGTCAAAGAGATATTAGTAGAAGTGTGGTGTGACAGCTTGTGAGATCCTTCCTTAAAGGACTGTGGCATTCAATGTTCATCCTTTCTTGAATTTTGTTATCTGGAACAAGGATATGATGGCTGGCACTCCAGCTGACATTTTGGATCCTGAGGAAGAAAGCCATATTCTAGGGAAGATGGAGCTACCTAGGCAATTCTATAAAAGAGAAATAAATTGTGTTCTTTAAGCCTCTTTATCATTAAAATTCCACTGGTGAGCATACTCCTGACCCAGTTCTCAAGCCACCTTTTACTAAATCTAATAGAGAATTGCAATATTACTTAGACGCAGACTAGTGTGCAGCAACTATTAACTGTTATGACTAATCAACTGGTTGATACTAATCAGAATGGATATAGCATTAAACAGTTTAAAAATAAATCTCTTGGGAAGGGAAATGGAGAGTGACTGGTAATGGGTACAGATTTGGGGAGGGGGCAATAAGAATGTCCCAATACAAGATAGTGGTGAGGGTTGCCCAACTCAGTGAATATACAAAAAGCAATGGAAGTATACCCCTTAAAGGGGTAAAATTTATGGTATGTGAATTATATCTCAACAAACTATTAAAAGAAAGCAATGACCTATTCAATGTTGACATCATTGTGAGGCAGGTACTATAATCATATTTCCCTCTGTCACAGTACATGCAACTAAGTCTCAGAGCTCCAGTGACCGTCCCAGTTCTTTCACCTCATAAATGTCAGAGACAAGACTGAAACTCAGGTTTCCCAACCTTAGCACCCATGCTGCTTCCACCCCATCCCTCTGGTGTGGTCGCCACCCCTGCTATAAGAAGCAAGGGAAACTGGACTTGAGACTATTTAGATGGCACTGACCTATGGGGACAGCTTCTTTTTAGCACCTTCTCTTCTAGCCCTCTTCCTTCTAGTCCACTGCCCTGGTTGTTCAGGGCCCCACCCACTCTAGTCTACAAGCATTCTAGCTGAGAAATATAAAAAGATATTTGACTGATAGAAACCAACATATAATACAGTTGCAAGTAGTTCTCCCCATGTTGCCAGGTGCCCCAATTGTCAAATGTCCCTCCCCACTCTCAGGATGGCTGGAGGGATGGGCGCCTTCCTTTGGAGCCCCATCATCGGGGGCACTTCCAATTAACAGTAGCACGCACTTATGGGAGGTCTCCTATGAACCAGCGATTTTGATGAATGCTTGAATGCATTCTTACTTAAACTCCCCAACAATCCATAGAATGCTAGTTTTCAGAGACTCGTTTCACAGATAAGGAAACTGAAGCTCAGGGAGCTTAGGTAACCTACAAGCTCTCACAGATAGCGAGTAACTAAGCCAGGGTTCCAGCCCAGGTCTCCTCATTCAAAGCCCTACAACCCTTTCCTTATTTTTCCAGGTGTTTGCTCCTCAGAACCCCTCATGAGGTCTACCACAGGCCTGGAGCAGAGGAAGAGTTCAAGAAAGGAATGAAAAAGAAATAAATAAAAGCCAACCTTTGTCAGCTTGCCCAAGGACCTGTTTCCCTTAAGCAAGATTTATGAACCAGCGCTCAACCCCAGCACATGTGTGCGTAACAGCAAGACTCACCCTGGAGTTCTCATTTCCAAGAGGAGAAGAGTACAACCGCCTTGCATTGGCAGAGCGCGGGCATAAAATGGGCAGGAGGAGGATGGGGGAGGAAAGCAGGAGAGGTGTGACTCCAGCTTCTTAGAGGCAACAAGAGCTACCTACATACCTGCAGAGAAGAGGGAAGGCAAGCACCCTGAGAAATGAATCCCCTGGGAGAGTTTGGAGGTGACTGAGTGTTAAGGAAACTCACAAACTACAGAAGAAAAGGGAAAGTTGGAAAAACCACACAGCCTGGCAAGATGTAGAAACTCTCTTGAAAAACTAACATTATATAAAGTCATTTGTAATATCTTTCCTCCTTTCAAAATGGATGGTAGGTAGCTGGACCCTGGGACCTCTGCCAGCACTGTGGTCACTGTTGGCCCCATAGTCGCCAGTATCACAGGACACTGGATATCCGATGCCTTAGTCATCAGCCCCACCAGAAGGAATTCCAATTACTGTATTTTTTCCATGTATAAGGCACCCCCATGCATATGAGTAAGACAACCCCTACTTTTCCAATCCCACATTGATAAATCAACATACGGGTTACTCCCATGTATAAGATGACCCCCAATTTTTGGTCTAACAATTTTAGTCAAAAGTAACATCTTATACATGGAAAAATACAGTACATTGTTCAGTCTGTATTTAAAAGTCTCAGGTAAGGATCTGATTGGCTGTACTTGGTTTATAGGTCTGTGCTCCAGGTGCCAGAGGTCAAGGGGAACTTGTCTCTTTCTCGGCGTCTAGAGTGAGATCCTCACACAAGGGCAGATTCCCCACAATCAGGATGCAGTCTCAGATGCTGCACAATTATGACAAAAATATATCTAGTATAATTGAGACAATGATACAATTTCTCAGGGTACATGGGAACATTGAGTTAAGATTGTTCATTTATTCTACTGTCATATATTGAGTTATCCATAATATCCCTAGCACTGTGCTAGGTGTTGGGTAGCATCTCTAAGTTCTGGCCACGGTAAGCACTCGGTGATAGCTATCTTAAAAGCAGCCATGAAACAGGTGAGGAGGGGAGAGAATGATAGTTTGGAGGGTTTCTCCGTTGAGCACTCAATTGAGCTCTGATCTCTGAGTTTCCTAGAAGCCAAGGGGAATCGTTCTAATAACAATAACCATAAATATCTCATGTATTGGGTGCCTTCTGTGCTAAACATTCTACATGTATTATGTCACTCTTAATCCTCATGACAACTCTATAAAGTAGGTATTATTATTACTCTGATTTTACAGATTATGAGAAAAGGTTCAGCACGGTTAAGTAACTTGGTCAAGATCATCCAACTAGTGAATGGTGGTGCTGGGATTTGACCCATATCTTTCTGACCCCAGAGCCCAAACTATTAGTCACTGCTCTGTAATTCTATCCAACACCAAATGTCTGGGATGAACTACTGAAGGGCTGCCAACTTCCACTGTTGTGGGCCAAACTTTCACAAAGCTCCTAAGGTCAGTTTGTTAAAGCTGACGTCTTTTCCACATTTTTGTTTGCTGGGCTGGTCTACATTTTATGCAACTGATTAAAAAACTTTTGGGGAGAAGCCAGGATAACTCAGTGAGTTAAGTGCTCACCTTGCAGCCCCAGGGTCCAAGGATCAAATCCTGGCCCTGGCCTGTGCGGACCCACATGCTGAAGTGGGGTGTGGCTCCCAGTTCAGTTCTCACCAGGGTGAGCCTCCCATGTGAGAGGCCCCCGATTCAGCCCCCAGCTCTCAGGGGCATGCCTCCCATACAGGAGGCCCCTGGCCCAGTTCCTGCCCTGTGCGGCCCCGTGCCTACCTGTGGGAATGAAACTATGTTGAAAACTGATGGCATGCAGCTATGGAGACTGCTCTGGGCCCTCCCCCTTCTCCTTCTCTCTCTCTCTCTCTCTCTCTCTCTCTCTCTCTCTCTCTCTCTCTCTCTCTCTGTCAATAACAATAAAAATAAATCTTAAAAAAAAAAAAAGTATAAAATAAACACAAACCTTTTTTTCTTATCCTTCCCTAGGAATGGTGGCAGAAGTTAACAAGAAGTAAGTGAGAAGGTGCTGAGGATCGATGAGCAGGGAGCACAGCCATTTACCAGGTCATGGCCGATTTGCCCTGGCAGACAGCCTGGCAGGAGACAGGCCTTTAAGCATCAGTTCTCCACTAACCCTTGGAACCAGACCCTCCCTGGCACCATGATAAGGAAGACAAGGCTGATTTTATGCTCCAAAAATGCTGGGGCTGGAAAGCATTTTGAAAGCAGTAGAATCCGGGCTTTAAAAGAAATCTTCCCCCAAAACCCCAATCTAAAAAGAGATCAAATAGGAGCTGCTCTGGCTCAAGTGAGGCTAGGGTCCCAGAGCAGTTTGAGAATCACTGAGTCCTATCCTTGTGATACAGGCAGGGAAACAGAAGCCTAAAAATGAGAGTGACTTGTCCAAGGTCACACGGCCATTTCGTGGCAGAGCCAGCTCCCAGATCAGGGCCCTCTCTGTGCGAGCTCCGCTCCTGGCTCCTTCCCGCTCAGCACCTCCCACTCTCCAGACTCCTACTCACACAAGTGGAACAAAAGGAGCTATTTCATTCGAAATTCCAGAAGACACTGGAGCACAAGCAGTACATCTCTGAGGCAAACAGTGAAATGGAGCAAAGATATGTTCCCTCCCACATTGCCACTGGCAATTAGGCAGCATTGGCCTCCAGTCAGCTCTGCTTCAATAGGACACGGAATTACTGGTGATGTCTAGGGGTGGCCTGAGAATGTGTATCCAGTGGAAATATTAGTGGTGTCTGTGTGGTCAGAGTCCCAACAGGAAGATGGCATCTCAAACTGGGTATCTGCTGAGGAGTTTGCAGGACCGTTTACAAAGATGTGGGCAGTGTTAGGGGAACCTACATGGGCAGTGAAGCGTCACAGGGCCATAGCTAAAGCAGGAAGCCTTTCCCTCTCCTAGACCTGAGCAGACAAGTGTGGGAGTGGTTAGAATATGGGCCACCTGGTAAGAGCCGAAGCCCCTCCACTTTTTTTTTTAAGATTTATTGTTTTAAGAGGAGAGAGAAAAGGAGGGAGGGCGCAGAACAGTCTCCATAGTTGTACGTCGTTAGCTGTGATATGGTTTCATTCCACACAGGTGGATAGGGAGCCATGTGGGGCTGGAACAGAACTGGGGGGCCTCTGGCATGGGGGTCGAGCACCTTCACTGCTGATCCATCCCAGCGGTTATCAGTTGCTCCACATTTCAGCGTGTGGGTTTGCACAGGCTGGCACCGAAAATCGAACCCAGACTTCATGATTGCAAGGCAAGCGCTCAACGGCTGAGCTATCCAAGCATCCCTGAAGCCTTTCTTAGGGGAATCAACCAACTCACTACAGGGAAAGAGTAGGGAATAAATACCCTGGCCTCACATTTCTCCTCCCTTCAATGCCTTCCTTGCCCGAACCTGACCAGAAGCCTGGGCAAAGTAGCCTGGATGCTGCAATTTATAAAGGTCAGCATCGTAGGACACCAAGCATGGCTCAAGAGGGTGGGGATGGGATTTGAGGGAAGCAGCATTGATCCAACACAGTGCCATCTGGTAGAAGCAGCTGTGTCCAGCAGCCCTCAGAATGAGCTGACTCTGCTTGTTCATGAACATACATGAGCCATCCTGGAAACTCCCAGAAATTCTCCTGGGGCACAGGCACTTTGCAGGGGCAAGTAGAAGGAAGAACTCGAGAAATAAGGTTATGAATGTGACCTCATTTGTATTTATGAGGCCTGGAAAAACTCACATGCTTTATTGCTAAAACCCAGCTCCTCTGAGGTTGGCAGGTGAGGGAGAATACCCTGGTGGCAAGGTCAGGTGAGGTTCGGAATGTTCACTTTGCCCTTGGAGACCTCTCCATCTCCTGTACTCTTCCCACCAATGGCAACCTCAGGGAGGTGTGGCTTCCGTCTTGCCTTTCATATCTGCGGTACTACAATGCGGTTCAGATACTAACTACTCTGGCTTCACAGGTTAAAAGTACAGTCTCCAACAAGACCATCATGCTCCACATGCCAGCTGCAAGTTCAAGGGTCCCCAGGCCACCCACACTTCTGACCAATGGGCCACAAATTTGGGGGTTGCTTCCACCCTCTCAGGTTAATAATTCACTAGAATGACACAGAACTAAGGAAAGTGCTATACTTACTTGTATAATTTTGGTTTTATTATAAAAGATACAGATCAGCACTTGACAAATGAAGAGGCCCAGAGGGACAAGTCTGGGAGGGTCCTAAACCTGGAGTTTCTGTCTTCTCCATATGAAATTTGGGGCATATCACCCTCCCAGCAAAATGGTAGGTTCACCTGCTAAAAAGTTTGCCCAAGTTCCAGGGTCCAGAGGTGGTCTTGGGGTTTTATTATGTAGGCATAGTTAATTGAATCACTGGCCACATGACTGAACTCCATCTTCAGCTCCCCCACCCCTGGGGATTAATATCACCTGACTCAAAGCTGCAACTCTCAGCTTAATACACTCAAGGTCCATCCATGTTGTTGTAAATGGTAAGATTTCATTCTTTTCATAGCTAATATTCCATTGTATATACGTACCACATCTTCTTTATCCATTTGGCCATTGGTGGACACTTAGCTTATTTCCCTATCTTGGCTACTATAAATAATTCTGCAGTGAACAAAGGGATGCATATATCTTTTTGATTTACTATTTTCATATATTTTAGATAAACATCCAAAAACGAAATAGCAGGATCTCATGGTAGTTCTATTTTTAATTTTTTGAGGAACCTTCATGCTGTTTTCCATAACGACTGTACCAGTTTATATTCCCACCACCAGTACACGAGGGTTCCCTTTTCTCCACATTCTCACCAACACTTGTTGTTTGTTGATTTATTGATGATAGTCATTCTGACAGGTGTGAGGTGGTACCTCGTTATGGTTTTGATTTGCATTTCCATGAGTGATGTTGAGCATTTTTTCACATGTCTATTGGCCACCTATATGTCTTCTTTGGAAAAATGTCTATTCAGGTCCTCTGCCCATTTTTTAATTAGGTTATTTGTTTTTTATGTTCTTGGAGCTGCATGAGTTCTTTATATATTTTGGATTTAACCCATTTTCTGATATACGATTAACAAATATGTTCTCCTATTCAGTAGGATGTCCTTTGTTTTGTTGATGGCTTCCTTCATTGTGCTAAAGCTTTTTAGCAGTCCTATATTTTTGCTTTTGTTTCCCTTACCTATGGAGTCAGACCCTAACAGTACTAAGATAGATGTCAAGGAGCTCAGTATAATGCTAAGTGAAATAAATCAGATGTAGAAAGACAAATACCATATGATTTCACTTATATGTAGAATCTAAAAAACAATAAAACAAACAAACAAAATAAAACAAAAACAAACTCACAGATACAGAGAACAGATTGGTGGTTACCAGAGGGGAAGGGGGCTGGGGGTGGTAAAATAGGTGAAGGAATTCAACTGTAATGGTGATGGATGGTAACTAGACTACAGTGGTGAATACTGTGTAATGTACACAAATACCGAATTATAATATTGTATACATGAGATATATCAATTTTACCTCATTTAAAAAAAAAGTCCCAACTCTCTAATCAATGGTTGGTCTTTCTGACATGGCCAGCTCCCATCCTGAAACTATCTAGGACCCACTAAGACTCACCTCATTAGCATAAACTCAGGTGTGGTTCCAGGGTCTCAGTCTGAATAAGATACTCCTATCATTCAAGAGTTTAGAGGCTTAATACCAGAAATCCAGGACAAAGATCAAATAAGTTATTATACAACCATATCCCATAGCATGGGTGTCACAAGGGATTTGATTGAAGGCTAAGGCTGCCATGACTAGGGTTTGCCTTGGATCCCAACCTACCAGGATCTTAGTGGCTTCCTAGAGTTCTATGTGGAGAATTCTGAGGCTACATCCAGGATCAACTGGAAGGAGCGATATGATTCACTAGTCATGAAAGCCTTGGCATTGAAGGGGATAAGAAGATGAGCATAAAAGTATGCGTGTTGGGTACTTACTAAGCTCTGGGCTAAGGTTTTATTTTAAGGGGGAATAACTATTTGCTGTCTGCAAATGAAGACTTGCTCATTAGGATGTGTGAGACCCATCCACTTTAGCTCCTCTTGGAATGCCATGTAGCCAGTAACATATTTAATCCTTAACCCCCAGGAGAGCATGTCTTTTTATTTCCCCTCCTCAAAAATCTAGAGTCATGAAACGGAGACTCAGAGAGAGATGGGAGTGCTTCACCTGTCCTCTGAATGCTGGTCTCCAAGCTAAGGAATCCCTTTGACCCCATGTTTGTCCTAGTGAACGTGAGCCTTTTTAGGGACTACCATGTCAATCCACATGCCAGGCTGATACTCAGCTGATAGGCACTAGCTGCCATACCAATTGTTAAAATAGTGAAACACTCCTACTGGTTGGTAAATGATTGCTGCTCCCTACTCCTGGAGTGCCCTTCTATCATTTTGGCTTCTGTGGCTCCTCCCCTGGGACCCGGATGACTACATTCAGTAATTTTCAGAGCCTAATGCAAAATAAAAAAATGCAGACCCCCTTGTTGAAAAATTATCAAGAAATTTAAGGCAGTGATAGTAGAGCATTTAACCAAGCATACCCCTTATCCCTACTATTGCAGGGAGCATGGAGTGTGATCAAGAAGTAAATCTAATTGAAGACACTGATGCTGGAGGGTTGATTGTTACTGCAGCATACCTCAGTGCATCCTGACTAAAATGCACCAGTGACCTGTAAGTTTTTACATATTTTGACTGTCACCCTGCCCAAGTGGTTGTCTCCTTGACACCCAAACAGAACAACCAGAGTTGTTTTTTTGGAAGGAGCATGGCTTGACTGTTACCAGACATTCTTTTTCAAAATTACACAAGGCAAAGCAACATTCCCAAACCCTATTCTTAACATAGGACCTTTGCCAGTGTAATTAAACAGACACTTCCTACAAACATTCAGATAAAATAGTAAGATGTGTTTTTATGAATTTGTTTAAATACATCACCACAAAATAAAAGGATGTATTTTTCATTGGATGTGTCTCTTTCATGACTACCAATTTCCTTTCACTTTTCCTGGATCTGATATGAAGCAGCTCAAAGAGGAAGAGGAAAAAAGAAGTAGGATTGGCTTTCATTGATTTATGTAGCTAACCTCCTTCCTGGAGGGATAGTTGGTGAGCAGAAGAAAGGAACAAAGCCCAGAGGAATGCTGGCCTCAGAGAGGAGCACCCAGCATGCCCACTTCCTCCCACTCCTCCCTTTCCTACTGTACCCAGTGGAGGAGAGGCACTGAGGTGCATTAGTCAGCATCAGGGTTTGGAGGGAATAAAGTGTTCAGGATTAAAAAATAAACATAGCCAGAGGTTTAGAGCAAGAGTGGGAGGAAGCAAGGAAAGTTGGAGCACAGGGGGGATTTGTAGGGCAGTGAAACTATTCTGAATGGGGCTATAATGATGGACACATGTCATTCATTATACATTTGTCAAAACCCATAGAATGTACAACACAAAGAGTGAATCCTAATGTAAACCATGAACTTTAATTAATGATGATGTATTAATATTGGTTCATTAATTGCAAATAATGCACCATGTTAGTGCCAGATGTTAATATTAGGAGAAACTTGGTGGGGATGAGGGTATATAAAGGCACTCTGTATTTTCCACTTAATTTTTCTGTAAACTTAAAACTGCTCCCCAAAACAGTATGTTGATTTTAAAATTAATAATAAATGTATATTAGATAAAATGCTCTCATTCTTTTTAAACTATTTGCTTGTTTATTTGTTTGTTTGTTTGTTTGTTTGTTTAGAGAAGGCAAGAGAGAGAAGGGGTAGGGCCCAGAGCAGTCTCCATAGTTGTACATCATTAGTTGTGAGTTGGTTTCACTCCACATAGATGGATATGGGGCCATACAAGGTGGGAACCAAACCAGGGCCCTCCCCCATGGGAGGCTAAAACCTTTGCTGCCATCCCAGCAGTTGGTTACCTATTGCACCACAGTTCAATATATGGAGTTGCACAGGCTGGAGCCAGGAATCGAACCCTGGACCTCACGATTGTGAGGCAAGCTCTCAACTACTGAGCTATCCCGGCATCCCCAGAATGCTCTCATTCTTGTTTTTCACTGCCTGTTACTACTCTTTCCCAGCTGGGTCTCTTCTAACCAACAGAATGGAAAGATAAAGAAAGATTTGCTGTGAGCTCAGGAGAAAAGCCAAGAGATCACTTGGTCTGCTATGGCTTTGGACCCAAGGCCACCAAGTACAACTGTCCATGTATGTGGTGCACTGCACAGAGCACCACAGCAAAAAAGGTATATTGACCTTATAGATAATAGGGCTTTGTGTGTATTTATTACACAAAATCCAAGAAGTGCCTTTTTCTGATTTGTTCAAAGGCTGTTGGTAGGCCAGTCTAAGCCCTAAGCTTTCCCAAGGATACAGGGTCTCCGTAGGGGTCCAGCCTTGCTTAGCTAGAGGCAGCTTTGGGGTTTGGGGCTAAAACTTCTCTGCATTTACTACTCTTCAGAACCTTGAGGTATGGCAGGCCATGGTGAGGCCTGTGCATGGGAAGCCCCCAGGATAGACTTAAATGGAAAACTCTGAAGCCTTGTCACCCAGGTACAGAGAGGGAGATGGCCCAGAGCTGGCTGCACCACAAGTTCAGAATGCACACATGGAGCTGAATAGCCATGCTTCCTGAATGGCAGAACTAATGTCACATGTGAGAGTATACGTGGTTTTGGTATGCTGATGTGGCTGGGTCTAGAAAAACCTGAGAGCCCGCACGCAGCTCTTGGCTCCTCCCGCCAGGCTACACAAAATGCTGAATTTCAGGCTTGCCCACATGAGACACAGGGTGATTGCATCTGTCTGTTCCCAAACATCTTTTATATTATTTATTTGTTGCTTCTGGTGCAAGCACAAGTAACTGCACTGAACACCACAGGCCTATTCTCAAATCTGGCTTTGACCCATGGTGCGGCTTTGTGTAGGTAGACAGGTATGGGAAAGTGGCTGCAGGAGGTCCGCTGTATGGGCAACTCTATATACATAAACATTTGTTAACCCATTAACATACTTACAGTGAAGTTTTGTCGGAAAGAATATGTCGGCAATAGCAAGAACACCTTGGAAGCAGGAAAGCAAACGACTGAATAAGTGACTAAGCAGACTTTTGAGCCCAGTCCCAAGTCTGACTTGGAGAAAGACTGAACAAATGTTCCATACCAGACTCCTCAACAGGAGGAAGCAGGGGTCCTGGGAGCCTCTGGACCTGGTGGGCAAGTAGAGAGGACTCGGAGGGGTGCCACTTGAGAGGGTAGTCAATGCATGTAAATATATGTTTACACAAGTAAAAGAGTTAGTATATGTAAATGACTTTGGGGATATATAGTAAGCAATGTTTTCACTTGGTAAGCAGTCCATGAGGTTTTGCTGCTACTCTATTCTCTAGGTCCCTTGAGGCCCTATCTCACTCCATTCCTCTGAGCACCTATCTTTCTCTCACCCACAGAAGTCTGGAGTTTTTCTCTCTGGAGAGGGTGACAGAGTGGGTCTTTGTGTTGAGGGTCAAGGGACAGTGGAGTGTAGGGTGCAGAATGGAAGACAGAAAAATTGAGGACTGATGCTACGGATTTTTTAATTCAGGGACTCTCAGCCTTTCCTGCCATGTGGGGCCCAGAACGTACTGGCAGCCTGATCGCCTTTCAGGCAGACACCTGGAAAGTCCTCTCTGGGGAGTCGGAGCTGCTCAAGAGGAAAAATTCAAAAATACTGTTGCACCCTAAACAGCCCGCCCAGATCCCCTACAGTACGATCAGGCTCCATCCCTGCGTGCGTGACTGCAGAGGAAGTGCCATCTGAGGTGGGATGGGTCTCAGGGGAACTTTAAGAGGGAAATTAAAGAGCTTTGGATAAAAGGACTAATATAACAAACGTGCATACACAGGATAGAGTGAGGTCTTTACAAGAGGCCGTGAGTAGGCCATTGGGCCAGGGAGCAGGCAGAGATATGAGAAAAGCAGGAGATGAGGTTGAAAAGGGTATCTGGGACCAACAGGTGCCTGACAAAGGCAGCAGGGTGAGTGGGTACAATGGAGCTAATACCCAGGTCAAATTTTGTTTTTGGAGCCATGCAAACTGGACCTGGGCTGCATTAGCCACAGTGGAAATGGGACATCTGGCCGTGGGTCTGCTGGCTGCTGCCCAGGGGACCAGATGGAAGAAGGTCTCTAAAGCCAGACTTAGGAGATGGAAGTTAATTCAGTAGATAAGGAGAAGTTGGAAACAGGAGACTGATGTATAGAATTGAGTTAGACTGAAGGATGAATTAATTTATGAGACAGACACTGAGAAAGGCATTGCCAGGCTACACCGAGGGTAAATAGGAAACTCTGAGATGAACCAGTGTCCATATTTATAGGATGAGGAGAAAAGCAGAGACTAGAAAACCAAAATTGCTCAGAAAGGAATTGGGCCTTTCGGATAGGAAACAAGAACTCGAATGGAATGCAGAAGAAAGGATTGAGCAACAGAGAAAGAAAGCAGCTGCTAACCTATCTGAAAGAAAACAAACACTTTGAACGTGACAGGGAATTCCAAACATGACTGAACTTTGTTGCACATCTCTGCCCTTTAAACAGCCTAACATTGGAATGCTGTAAACCCTGGGCCACTCATCAATCCTAAAATTCAACTCTCCATCCTAGTTCTTCACTCCTCTGAAGGGTCCTGCCCTGAGAGATGGCTCTACAATCATTATGAGCTCCAGATTTTCCTACCAGAGATAAGATCACCAGATCTCCCTTGGGCCCTCCTGGGGAACTCCATCCACTACCCCACATGCCATGTGACCACTGTAGCTCATAGTCCAAGGTCCCCGAGGTACTTAGAGCTGGGAATTGACTGCTTGTGGGTGAGCCCACTGTCAGTGGTGAACAAGGAGGCTGCTCTTGGTGTAGAAACTGATACTCTCCACAAAGTACTTTGCCTCCAATGCTCAGGCCCTAGACACATGCTTATAGGATCTATGTCTGAAAGAACAAAGACATGACCATAACTCTGGATTCAGATAGTTCGATCACAGGCAAGCTGCCTCTTGAAGCCAAAGCTACCCTTCTTCAAGGCCCCTGTGGGAAATCCACCCACATAGGAAAAGCTCAGAAGAGACCATTTATAGTTTATGGGAGCGTTAACCCAACTTCAGTAGTTGTAGGGAGATATCAAGAACTCTTTTATCTTCAAGGCCAAAGAAGAAAGGAGGAAGGCCAAAGTGTTCTTTGGAGCTGGGCCCCTTTGGGGATTCAAGAGGAGCTCTGAGGCCCCCTTCCTGTGACTTCTCCTCCCACCCCCAACAGTGCACACTTACTCAACAGTTTCCACATGATTATTAAGGTTTTTGGGTGTAATGTTGCCCATCTAAGAACCCCAGCTGAAGGACCCATGACTCACCATGAAACTGGAGACCACTTCCTTGCCCCTTTTCCTCAGGCCTCACAGGGGAAGAATAAGAGACTAGGAAGAGGCCTTTCCCCCATGCCGTGGGCTCAGATCGTGTCTACAATATGTTATTTAAAAAATAATCATTAAAAATTACCAGTATAGGAATTTATCTGTGATTGCTTAGAACATCTCTCATGCTTTAATGATCTTGATGGCCTAAAGAATGTCATTTAATTCAACATAGCACTATGAGGGCCTATTTGAGTCAGGGTCTGAGGTGGGTGCTGAGGATATAAAGAAGAATTCAGCATGGCCATTCATGGAAGCAGTCACAGTGTAGTCAAGAAAACACATACACCACTAGTTACCATTCAGACCAGTGCTAAGGTAGAGTAACGGGAGATCGGAAGAGGCAATGATTATTTCTGGACAGAGAGGAAAAGTTAGAGAGCAGGCTTATAGAAGGAGAGATGTGTTAGGACAGACCTTTGGGTCTTTTCCAAGAATGATTAATGATTAAAGGATAGGTGAAATGCAGGTGTGTCTGAGAAAAGGTAAGTGCTCTGGAAGGGCTGAGGCGTGACAAATTCGAGTATTGGGTTAAGGGAGGGAAGAATTAAGCCAGCTGTGATCCAGTTAGATTGGGAGCCCGGCAAAGAAACAAAAACAATAAAACAGATTAGAGGTAAGGGTGTGTAGAGAGACAGAGATAACTAAGAGGATTTGCAATATTGAATGCTCCAACATTGTTATTGGAACTACCCAGTTTCTACCAAGGAGTAACATCTGTGGTGAGAAATGTGTTGAATCAGGAGACCATTTCCAGCTCCAGCATTCACAGCTGGGAGACCTCAGATAAGTGAGCTCTCTCCTGGGTCTCAGCTAGCAACTCTTCAGGTGCAAGAAAGGTATGCCTACCCTTGGTGGTGTTTGACATTGCATCCTTCCTAGAAGAAAATAGCTCCATGAAAGGGGGAAGCTGAGGAGGGCTTTGTGAAGGATTATGTAAAAAGGGATGGGCACAGGGAAGCCGGGATGGCTCAGTGGATTAAGCACTCGCTTTGCAGCCCAGAAGACAGAGGATCGAATCCTGGCCCTGGCCCGTGCGGATCCATATGCTGAACTGTGGTGTGCTTCCCATGCAGAAGGCCCCCAGTTTGGTTCTTGTCCCCTGGTTCAGCCCCTGGCTCGAGGGGGATTGCCTCCCATGCTGGAAGCCCCCAGCCCAGTTCCTGCCCTATGCAGCCCCTGCCCACCTGTGTGGAAGGAAACCATGTCAAATGTCGAAAGCTGATGAAGTTCAACTATGGAGACTGCCCTGGGCCCTCCCTGTTTCCTTTGTCTCTTTCTGTCTCTGTCAAAAACAATAAAATAAATCTTTAAAAAAAAAAGGGGGATGTGCACAATTGAAAGAGCCAACAAAAGATGGTAAAATGCCAGGGATGTGCAACATCTGGAAGCCATTATCACCCCTTGACCTAAAGCATTTGCTGAAGAACGCAGCCACTGTTAACTGATAGAGCAGGGCAGAGGCCAGGGGAATGAAGCCCCTGACCTGTAGCCACCCTCCAGTGCCTCTCAGCTGAACACAAGCCAAAGCCAGAGAGCTAGGAAGTGTGCTGAGGCAGTCTAGCGATCAGCTTTCTAGACAGAGCAGGTCAGAGAATGCACCAGAAAGTGACAATGAAGATTATCTCACAGGTAGCTGGCTGACCAATTTGTTTGAATTATGTGTTTATTTTAATGCAATGGAAAAAGAATATAGCTGGCACATCAAGCAGCTGTTATTGCTTAGGATAAGACTAAAACAGGTCTTTAAATGATTAAAAGACAATTGAAAGAAAAATAGTAAGTGATAGTATGAATAGTACAAAAATACATGTGGCAGAAGTCACAAAGATGGTATTTGTAAAACTAAAGTTTGGATACTGAGCTGGATAGTATGATATATAAGATTTCTTCTACCTCTGACAACTTTGAGTTTCTAAGTGTCTAAACCGAGTATAGCAGGTACTCAAGTAACTTTGTTTTGTTCATTGTCATTTCATTACAGTGATGAGGGGAAAAATTGATTTTGAGCAGGGACCACTATCTGTGTGCAGTTGGGCGTGCTCCCCTATTTGTGTGGGGTTTCTCTGGGGAATCCAGGTTCCTCCCACGTCCCAAAGACGTGCACGTGAGGTGACCTTGTGTGCCCATGTTGCCCAGTCTGAGTGAGTGGGGTGTGTGAGTGCCCCTGTGATGGAAGGGCATCCTGTCCAGGCGAGGTCCTGCCCTGTGCCCGGAGCTGGGGGGAGAGAGTCCCATCACCCCCGACCCTGAACTGGAATCAGCAGATTGCAAAAGAATAATCTTGTGTTTATTAAACGTTATTAAATGTATTAAAGCTCACATTTATTTTAATTTAATATTACAAGTTTTGGGTCTTCATTTAGAATTTTGGTGTTTTTGCTACCAGCAATCTGCTGTAAGAACTTGTTTATATCAGACTGTGGTAAAACTGGTTTCATTCTACATTATTTTGCTTTAAGTTGGGGTTTCCAAGAATCTATCAACAACATTAAGTGAGGACTTGCTATGCAAAGAAGATGCCAAAAATATGATAGTGTACTTTCAGATCATCTTAGTTTGGTAAAATGATGATTATGAGTGATATAATGAGGTGGCCACAGGACTCTTAGTCATTTCACTACTTTCTTAAGATCATTCTTCCTCTTCTTTAATGAGAAAAAAAAAAAGTGTGATATATCTATACTATGTAGCAATGAAAATGAACAAATTTAAACTGCATGCAGTAACATAGAGGAAACTCACAAACCCAGTGTTGAGTGAAAGAAACCAGACACCAAGAGTCTATTACTGTAGGATTTCTTTTAAATAAAGTTCAAAAACAAGCTTTTTGGAAATCAGAAGAGCGGCTATCATTGCAGGTGACCAGAAGGAGCCATGAGGCAGGCTTAGGAAAGGTAGGCACTGTTCTGTTTCTTGACCTGTTTCTTGACATGATATATTCACTCAGAGGTAATTCATTGAGCTGTACATTTATGATTTAAAAAAATTTTGGGGGGAAAAGCCGGGACGGCTCAGCAGGTTGAGCGCTCGCTTTGAGGCCACGAGGACCGAGGATCGAATCCCGGCTCCGGCCCAGGCAGGACCCACATGCTGAACTGGGGAGTTCCCACAGTTCGGTTCTCTAGCTGTCTCTGTATCTCTCTCTCTAATTACTCTCTATAAATATAAAAAGATATAAAAAAAAAATTTTTTTTGGTATATCTTTTATACTTCAGTAAACAATTTCATTTTAAGTGTATAGAAATATAAAAAAGCTGTGATTTTTTCCTTCTTGACCCTAGTAAAATTGGCCACAAAAGAAGAAGTGCCTCTCTGGGACAAGGAGAGGTGACATGTTCCTGATGATTGAAGGCTTGGTAACTTCTCCCATTTCTACCAGCTCCCTTCCCCAACCTTCCTCATTTTGGCTTCCACAACCATTTCACAAATGCCCATGGGACTGGCATAGCAGTGTATGTTGAGAAGCCAGAGCTGGTGCATTGAATTAAGAATACTCAGATTATAACCTGCTCCATGATGGGGCACAAGCCACCCACATAGGGTGGGTAGGTAGGTCCCTCAGCATCTGAGTTCCCACTTTGGGGAAGTAAAATCCACAGGGTCTTTTTTTTTTAGATTTATTATATTTTTTGAGGAGACAGAGAGAGAAGGGGAAGGGCCCAAAGCAGTCTACAGTTGTACATCATTAGTTGTGACAGAGTTTCATTCCACACAGTTGCACAAGGGGAGGAACGGAACTGGAAGCCTCCCAAATGGGAGATTAGAACCTCTGCAGCTGAACCATCCCAGTGATTACCAATTGCACCACAGTTCAGCATATGGGGTTGCACTGGCCAGGGCCAGGAATCGATCCCCAGACCCTGTGATTGCAAGGCAAGTGCTCAACCAATGAACTGTCCAGGCATCCCTCCACAGGGTTGTTTTCATTAAGGTGAAGATTCAGTGCAACCCACACAAAGGAAACAGAGGTAGGGGACAATGAGCTCGGGGAAGAGCAGTCCTCCATTCTAAATCACAAGCCAGTTGGAGACAGAAAGCAGGGTAGCAATTGCCTATTACTTATAAGGTGGTTGGAAAAACACTAACTTTTTACAGACTTAACTCTAAGTGATTATTTTAAAAAATGCCCTGGGAAAAGCAAAATGCAACCTTATGGTGGAAATCCTAAACTCAAGTCTTTATCTAAATGCCTAGACTCTAGATGGGTGCAGATGGCTTCCTGGAGAGGCTGAGACCTGTATGCCCAATTCTCCTAACTGCCCTATGAAGTGCAGAAACTTCTGTCCTCCATATCTTTTAATCACATTTTTTTCTATAACATTTTTCTCTTGGTGAGGCGCGTTAGAGAATTTCTTTGTATCTATCTTTCACTTGACTACTTATATCTTAACCTCTCAGTTCTATTGTTTCACTTATCTACTGAGTTATTATTGATAGTCTCCTGTTTCTTTTATTTTGTTAGTCATGCTCTTAATACCTTCTTTTATTTCTATAAACATATTAAACAAACATTTAATATTTTGAATCTCCTAATTCTATTTTCTGGAGGTTTGTGGATCAGAGTCTTCATTTTATTATTTCTGCTGACTCTTGTGTATAGTGTAAGTTTAATGTGATATTTTAAATTGCAACATCAAACTCCTTGAAACTTTGTGTTAACTATCTTAGGCTTGGGTCTAAAAAACATATCTATAAAGGTGATTTGCTTCTTACAAGTGCCCAAGAGAACTATCAACCTAGAGCCACTTTAAAAGGTTGTTAATCACAAAGATGGTATGAATTCCAGCCCCAAATCTGCATTAGTGCAGCTTTTTGGTTGGGAATTTTCAGAGATAACTTTTATTTTTACTTTGGTTCCACTCTGAACTAAAATCAGGTATCTTAAAGCAAGTAATTACATATGGCCAGTATCCCACTATTTCCCTTGTAGAGCAAGATCTGAGTATACCCACTGAAATGTCCATCCTCTGAGGGTTCTGAGTACGTACAAGGATCTTCAATCTAACTTCATATTCTGTTTCAGTGTAGATTTTGTCTCCCATTGTTAGCCCACTTGGCCACAATTAACAGATAGCTCCAAGGCAAACTCTGCCTTCCACTCACCTCTCTGGAGTCTCACTTTCTCAATTTTCTGCCTCAGAGTGGTTTCTATCCATTCCTACCAGCTCAGCCTTGCTGTGAAAACATGTTTTTTTTAATAGTTTCCCCAGCAGCTTAGGGATATTTGATGTGACAGATTTCTCCAGAATCTGGTCTGCCATATTGATGGAAACATGATACTCACTTTTCTATTTTCATTTTTCAACAGTCTCTCAGAACCCTTTGCTCATTCTATTTCTTCTTTCCTCTTTCTGGGTTGATCTTCCATATCTTCTCCATTTGCTATTAATAAATTCTACTGCCTACTGTAGGCAGAATTCTAAGATGGTTTCCAAAATTCTTAGCTTCTCATGTGTGCACACATTCTGCCAGTTATTCAATAAAATGCTCATCCAAGTGTTGCTGTGAAAGATTTTGCAGATGTAATTAATGTCCCACATCAGTTGATTTTAAACGTCGTAGATGATGTGAGTGGGCTTTACTTGATCAAATGAGGTTTTTAAAAGCAGAGCGTTTTGTCTGAGTGGTAGCAGAAGAGAAAGTTATAGAGCTGTGCTCTACCTGGTCTGGAAGAAAGCAAATATCCATGTTGTGAACTTCCTACAGGGCTACATGGCAAGCAACGGTGGACATCCCCTAGAAGCTGATGGTGGTCCTTGGTTGACAGCTAACACAGAAAAAAAAAGAAAAAGAAAAAATGAGGACCTCAATGCTGTAACTACAAGGAAATAAATTCTGCCCAAAACCAGCAAGCTTGAGTGAGGACCCTGGGCCCACGTGAAAACTGCAGCCCCGGCTAACACCTTGATTTCAACCAGGTGAGCCCCTGAGCAGGGAATCCGGTCACACTGTACCCAGACTTCATTGGTGAGGCAATAAACTTACGTTGTTTTCCTCCACTAAGTTTGTGGTAGTATGTTACACAGCAAGCAGCAATTAAAAACAAAAAGCTAATACAGCCCTAAATTAATATACTTACCAATGTGTCCACCTTATCCTTCAAAGACAAATTCACGTTTCACTTATGAAAGAACTAAAATGGAACCAGGAGGCCTCTGGGAAGCTGAGCTCACTCACCCTCTCCATGGGGAACTGAACTTTTGAACTGGGCTAAACTATACCAAATGAATGACTCTATCTTGATACAGTGGTTGGAACTGTCTCTGCATCACTGAACTCTCTATTACAAAATAAAATTTCACCTAGCAAGAGGCATAAGCAGTTGTAGAGCATCCTGTAAATCCGCTTACCAGCACCAATCACAGTTCTTTCAAAGTAACTTGTGTAAACCCTTTGGAAGCCCCTCTTTTTCTGTCTTTATAAACTCTGTTCCTTTCTTTCTCCTTCAGTACACAGTTAGGGTTTCTACCCAAATCGATGACTCTTGGAGTGCAATTCCTATAAAAAGACTCCAGAATAAAGCTTTGTTTGTCTTGCAGTTCTTGGTCGAACTTGACTTCCATCACTTGGTATCAGAGCAGTGGGCTCCAGGGCGACTTCCCTCCTCCTCTGGTGCCGCCATGAACTTGAGTAAGGTGCCTACACGAGTCCATTGCACTCTATCATCTCCCCGGTGGTCCCAGGTCATTGTGGTAAGTTCTCCTGTACCCAAACCTCCTCCCTTAGTTCAGGTTCAGGATCTAGTTGGGTGTCCTCTGTTGCTGGCTTTTTGTCTACTGGACTTAAAATGCCTGTCTGATGAGTAATTACTCTTTTGAAAAATGAAAAGTTCACTTTTTAAGGGAACCTTCTAGAACTCCTGCTAGATTTGCATAGAAAAATGATGGGCCCTCATCCTGCAACTTTCAATCTCACCAGACTATAATTAACCAAGATGATTAAACTGGCCAACTTGGGGTTCTTTTGAAATCCCCAAGTTAGTGTGTCTTCGCAATCACTTGGGAATATGACTAAAAATTAAGCAAACTAAATAGGAAGCATATTTTAATTGGTATTCTGTGCCTCTATACATGGAAGTGATTCAAAAATTGCTTCCCTCTAAAATACAAATTCTAACTTGACCAAAACAAATACTGAATTGTCTCAGAGGCTTAGTAAACTTGAAAAAAACTGAAATGTTCTGATGTCTCATCATCTGTACCTTCCGCTCCTTTGCTCCCTGTCTGTCCTTCATTCTTTACCCTTCACTCGCTGAACTCCCTTTTTATAGTGATGAGCCTGAGGCTCCATTAGATCCCCCTCTTCTAACTACCATTTTTTAAGTTAAACCACTGGATAGGACTGGCCCAGGATAGCAACCCCTTATTTCTTATACCCCATGGACTAAAGCTGAGCTCCCTGCCATTTCTAAAAGATTTTCTTGATCCTAAAGAGGCCTTCATTGCGTTTGCTAGAGAATTTCTGTTCAACCACCCACATGTCTGAGGCAAGGTTTCTGATCTCTATCAGCATATCCATACGCTTGTAGGAGAAGGACACCCCAGAGAACGAGGTGGGATGGCAAAACCCTATGAGAGACTTTTCCCAGTAAGGACAAAGAGCCATGAATAAAGCTCAAAGCTAGCTAAACAGCTTCATGAAAAGATTCCTGAGGCTTTCAAAAATATGTTCAAAAACCTGATAAAACTGTTTTTTATTATTATGATAGTTTTTATTTTATTTTATTTTATTTTAAAACAGTATTCCAGCATAGATGAAGTCCATGATGACACCTCAAAGTTTTTATTGAAGGTCTACAAGATGAACTTGAACAACCACTAAAAAAAAAAAATTACAACTTCATTGGATCACCATTCAAACCCACAAATTAGTAAACAATGCTGAGCAGCTCTCCAAAGCTATCCAAAAAGATATTAGAAAAAAAGCTACACACTTCTTAAATGTCCAAATTCAGGCAACTCAAGCAATGATCCCGTGATTGCAACAATTCTCTAAATCTGGCCTTTAAGACCCTCAAGGCAAACTATCATTCAAAGGGTTTTGTAATTATTACAAAAAACAAGCAAACAAACAAACTGGATATTGGGAAATTTTTGTTTAAAGCTCGAAAGCAATTATAAGACCAACAACCCGGACAGTCTATGAATCTCCTCCAGAATTCCAACCTGTTTTCTCAACAATAGGGTTGCTCTGAGGATCACAAGGGGATTTATCCCATGTTTCTAACTAATTCTTTAGGAGAAATTGATCTAATGATTGGGAATGAGATAACCAAGGTCTTAATAGATACTGGAGCTACCTTATCAATTCTTAAACTCACCACAGCCTTTCCATTCTTCTTCTTCAGAATATTGAAACCATACAAGTGGTAGGAGTTTCCAGTCAACCCATAACTGCCTCCAAATCCCTTCTAGCTCCTTTTCCACTTTTCCTATTCAAGGAACCCACCAATTTCTTTTGTTTTCCTCTGCCCCTATTCACCTCCTAGGATGTGACTTTCTTAAGGCTGACAAAGGTCTTATTTTCTTCTGGCAAAAGAGGGAAACAGGGGAAGCCGGGATGGCTCAGCGGGTTAGGCGCTCACTTTGCAACCCTGGAGCCCGAGGATTGTATCCCGGCTCCAGCCCAGTCGGACCCACATGCTGAGCTGGGCTGTGCCCCCAGTTTGGTTCTTGCTGGGGCCTATGCAGGAGGCTCCCGGCCCAGTTCCTGCCCTGCGCAGCCCCGAGCCCACCTGTGGAGTGAAACTATACGGAAAACTAATGCTGTCAACTGTGGAGACTGCTCTGGGCCCTCCTGCTTCTCTCTGTCTCTCTGTCTGTCTGTCTCTCTCTCTGTCAAAAAACAATAAAAATAAATCTATAAAAAAATTTAAAAAAAAGAAAGAGGGAAACATTCTTATACCTTGAGCTTCTAACTAATGATCTTTAAGAGCACTCGTTAAGGCCACTAAAGTTTATTCAGTCACCTTAACTGACCCAAACCCTCTTTTAAACTTCACTTATTTTTAATTTTTAAAGATTTAATTTTATTGTTTTTGTGTCAGAGACAAAGAGAAACAGAGAGAAGGGGGAGGGCCCAGAGCAGTGTCCATAGTTATATGTCATCAGTTTTTGACATGGTTTTATTCCACACAAGTAGGCGGGGGCTGCATAGGGCAGGAGCTGGACTGGGGGCTTTCTGCATGGGAGGCATGCCCCCTTGGCCAGGGGCCAGACAAGGGGGAGGAGGGGTGAGAACTGAACTGGGGGCCTCCTGCATGGAAAGGATACCTCAGTTCAGCATATGGGTTCACACAGGCCGGAGCCAGGATTCAATCCTCCATCCCTGACCTGCAAAGTGAGCGCTCAACCCACTGAGCTGTCGCAGCTTTCCTTAAACTTCATTCCAAATGATTTTTAGTCAAAAATGTCACCAACATCAGTTCCACATTTATTCCAACAATTATTCCACATCAGTGATTAAAATTTCAATTGACAAAAATAAACCTCTGCCTAATATTCATCAATACTCTTCAAATTCAGAGGCCATTCAAAGAATCAAATCTATCACTGAAGAAAATCTCAAACAAGGCCTCATCATTCTTTGTACAAGCCCTCGTAATACTCCTATCCTCCCTGTTAAATAAACAAGTAAACAAGCAAACAAACAAACAAAAACTTCACAGGGTAGAGATATGTTTAAGATCTAAGAGCTATAAATAATATAATCATCTGTCAGTACCCAACCATGCCTAACCTTCATACCTTACTCTCAGCCATACGATCAGAAAGTAAATTCTTTTCAGTTATAGATCTTTGTAGTGCTTTCTTTAGCATCCATGTTGATACTGAAAACCAATTCTTATTTACTGTCACATGGGAAGGACAGTAATATACTTTGTCAGTAATTCCTCAAGGCTACACTGAAAGTCTGACTGACTTTTCTCATATTTTAAAGGCAGATATTGTAGATATTGAGTTCCCTTACAAGTTCATCTTTTTACAATGTGGATGACCTCTCCCTCTGTTCAGTCTCTGAGGAAGCATCCCTTGAAGATAGACTCTGCCTCCTTTTAGAACCAGCAAAAAAGGGACATAAGGTATGTAAAGAGAAACTTCAGTTTTGTAAAACTCAAGTTAAATGTCTGGGACATTTAGTTACTGATAAATATCTCCTTTTGGACTCCCATAGGCATATTAACTTTTTGTAGCACCAATACTCGAAGGCAATTACTTTTTCCAGACAAAAAATAAAAACACAGCTCTGTTTTAGAACTCTTAGAGGCTATCCAATCATCTAAATTTTTAGCAACCATAGGAAGTCACCAGACATGGGCAAACACAGAGAAAAGTAGAGGTGATAATTTGGCTGACACTGCTGCTAAGTTAGCAGCATTAAAACAATCTCAGTCCCTAATGGAAGCACCCCTGCTACCGGATGAAGCAATCAGAGAGTTAAAGATAACATTATGGAAGCAGAGCATTTAAATGTTTGACAAAATAGAAAGTAGTGGTTCGAACAATTAGTGGTTAGAATCCTAAAAGAAACTTACGGACAGGTCCAAACAACTGACCTCTTCTCCCTGATTGCATATATCTTCACATATTACAATATATACATGACTTAAATCACTGGAACACTGGCAAAATGGTTTTATGGGGGAAACAATACTACTGTAAGCCATCTGCAAAGGTAGCTTCCCAGCTATACCAAAAATGCCAAATCCACCCAAACACAACCCTGGAAAGCCCATTCATACCTCCGTGGGCATTTTCCCTTGCCTTTAGGACCCTTTGAGATCTGGCAAATAGATTTTATTCAGTTGTCCCCTTCTCAAGGATACAAACCTGTGTTAGTGATGATTTGTGTGTTTTCTCATTGGGTGGAAGCATTACATGCTCCAGAGACACAGCCTCAGGAGTGAGTAAGATACTCCTAGAAAAGAGCTTCCCCACTTGGAGGAATCCTCTCAGAGCTCCATAGTGATATAGGAACTCATTTCATAGGACAAATTACATGATCTGTAAGATCTGGCCAAGTTTACAATGTTTCTATTGTGCTTATTATCCCCAGTTCTCCAGTCTCGTAGGATGGTCTAACAAAGTAAACAAAACTCAATTGGCAGAACTCATGAAGTCTTTTGATCTGCCTTGGCCTAAGGCTCTTCACTTGGTATTGCTCAACCTAAGGTCTACTCTCCTCAGCAAACACAGACTATCTCGGTTTAAAATTATTACTGGCAGACCTATGAGATTAGATCAGGGAATATGAACAAGCACTGCTGAGAGATTTCCTGATCTACTTAAGTATTTTTAACACCCTTAAGACTAACAATTCATGGAGCAATCATTCCCTAGTGTGATCTTGAGAGATAAAGACCAACATCATGATCTCGCATTCTAAATTGATGTCTTATTGGAAACACCATCCCCATAAAGATAACCTTCAGTCCTGATGGAAAAGGTCATATCAGCTATTACTTACTAACCTTTGTGCTGCTAAACTTAAGGGTATTGACACATGAATTTACACTTCTCATTTAAAAAGGGCACTCACACCTGAATGATCATCTCAGCCTATTGCAGATCTTACGTTGAAAATCTCTAAACAACCCAAGTCTACCACTAGGGTTCTCATTTCAGGATCAAAGCAGGCAGCATCTGATGTAAATGGCTCTCTCTCAAGACCCCAGACCAGGCCAGTCATACATGATTCTACCCAGAAACCCTTGTACTGTCTTCCTTTTAACCACCTTTGTTTCACTTACTGATTATATTGCTATCGTAACCTTTTTTTTTTTTTTTGCCTGAACAAAACTCTTGCGAAAATATTCTTCCTTTTCCTAGCTCTCTAGTCTAATTTCAAAATGAGCATTCTCAAGTTCTTATGTCTGTTTACTGCAACAACTACCCTCTTTGCCCTGCTATCCAATGATTACCTAACAGTGCCAATTTAACTGACTAACCATACCTGAGTTAACCATACTCATGACAAATCATAATTAGTGGCTTAACCCTTAAGCTTTAAAAACTTATAAAAACTAACTGGGCATAACACTGAATTTAAAGTTCTGCTTATTCTCAAACCTCAAAAAATATTAATGGAACACATGATGTTCCGGTAGCTAGATCCATTCATAAGTTTCCCCCAACCCACAAGGGAATACCCATAAATACAATCTGTACCCTGATAACTTGTGTACATGTTTAAAAAAAAAAAAAAAAAGAATTTGTTCAGGCAGACTCTTGAGTCTTGTCCCTTTGAAAATATGTAACTATTCTCTTTTGTGTGATTCCGGTGACTGAGCTCACTCACACCTCAATGCCTACCATGTTACTTCTTACAATGTCTCTCTAATGTGAGGAAACTCAGGGAATAACACCACTGAATGCTTGAAGAGCAGATGTCCTTCCACTCCCAAATACCACTTGGAGACTAGGTCCAATCCTAGTATTTAATGAAAAATAAATGAAATCTCTTAGAAAATCCCAGTTGGAAAACTTGGGAGAATCAAACCCATGCCAACCTTTTGATTCTGACTCAAATACATACAGAGCACCTGAGATTTAGGATCATCCAATATATGGAGGACATGAAGCCCCTGCCTCAGAAATAGGACTCAATACTCCCCTCAGAGTCTGGATTTTGAAGGGCCTAATTGTGCATTCTCACTTGAGGGCACCCAGTGTTTCTTCTTACAAAGCGGGCTGATAAATTTTGCCTCCATTGTAATCTTTTTTTTTGTCACATTAGACAAATGTCTGGATATAACTGGTTCTGTGTAGTCACATGGTATCTGCCTCCCAACATTCCTGACCTTGCACTCACAGATTCCTACATTTTTCAACCATTGCACATCGAAATGGAAAAGTGTTCAGACCCCAAAACAGTCAACATGAACTTCCCAGCAGAGGTCTTGAGTTTTGAATATTTTTGGCTGAGGTGATCCCTGATGGCAGTATTCCATGGACTGTTTTTTTTGTTCTTGGGGTCATAATGACAAAGCCAAGTTTCATCACCTGTAATGATCTTCTTTAAGAAGTCCTCACATTCTTTTTTCAAAATGTTCCAGGAGGGGAAGCCGGGATGGTTCAGTGGGTTGGGCGCTCACTTTGCAGCACCGGGGACCGGGGATCGAGTCCCGGCCCCGGCCCGTGCGGAACCATATGCTGAACTGGGAGTGCCCCAGCTCAGTTCTCTCTCTGTCTCTGTCTCTGTCTCTGTATCTCTCTCTGTCTCTGTCAAAAAATAAATAAGTAAATAAATAAAAATATTAAAAAAAAAAAATGTTCCAGGAGTTCCTAAGAAATATGAACTCTTTCAGCTTTCATTTCATCAGACCTCATGCACGGTACCCACCTGGCACAAACTCTGCGGAATCCAAGAACACTAATAATGTATCCCTCTCTCTCCTTAGAAATTTCTAACTTACCAGCAGTTTCTTTTTGATTGATGCAATGGTTTCCATGGGTCAGTTCTTCAACACAATTTTGATGAAGCTGATCACATGCAGTCATAGACCTTCTACTTCATGGCTTGTCACTCAAACCTGATTGCCCCACTTCTCCATCTTGGAACCACCTTACTGTACTCACATCAACACACTGATCTCTAAATGGTTTGCATTTGTCTACAAATTTCAATTGGAGGAAGTTTTTTCACTTTTAGGTATTCAATAACAGCACATTGTTTGAACTGAATGTCTGAATACTCTTCCATTTCAATGTGCCCTGAGTGAAAAATGTAAATATCTGTGTGTGCAAGGTCAAGAATGATAAAGAGAAGATACCATGAGACTACAACAGAACTTTATGTCCCGATATGTCTAATGTAACAAAAAAATATTACAGTGGAGGCAAGATTTATCAGCTCACCTTTGTATATGAAACAAACACAAATATGTGTTACTTTGCCAACCTGATGGCTAGACAAACATGGTATTGTAATGTTAGTATCTGATGATGTCCCTTTCTCTGCCATTAGCTCCAATCTAGGCCCTTTTGTCTATAAACTTCAGCCATAATTGAATAAACAGAATTAGGATTTGGGGCATGGTCTTGTCAATCCTCTCTCCACTTGAAACCCTATAATAGATATACGAGGCCTTGCATATACCTGTGCTAGAGCTTTCTTTTCTTGACATGGAATAGCTGGACTAGACAAGTCTATCAGAAACCGTTCTATTCTTATAGCACAAATACTGAATGCTGCTGCAACTGCTCTTAAAGAACAACAAGAAATTTTTGACAGTCTGGCTGAGGTAGTAGTACAAAACCATAATGCTCTAGATAAGTTAGCCACACAGCAAGGTGGTACTTATGCCCTATTTGGAGAATGTCATTTCTATATTAACAAATCAAATAAAGTGATACAACAGTTTGAGGTTCTGAAACAAAACAGACAGAACATTACGCTTTAGCTTGGTATTGGACTGACTTCATTTAGCTGGTTGCCTGTGGGAATAGGGCCCTGGCTTCATTCTACTAATATATTACAGGCTTTAATCATATTGGTTTCTCTGATTACTGTTCACTACCTTAATGTCTTGCCAGGTGTATTGAACAATGACTAACAGCCACTCCTAGAATAATGGTAGCCCAAAGTCTAGAGATGTTACAATAAATACTTGCAAGTCTGCTGAGACTGCCTCTACAAAGGAACTTCAGATCTGAGGAATAAATGACAGCTCTGCTTCCAACTGCTTTCCCTCCTACACGGGACATGATGTACTGGGAATGAACCTTCCTGGCGATAAGAGTTCAATGTTGCTTTTTAAATGACAGATCAACAATATTTCCTAATGGTTGATCATCAGTGCTTTCTAAAGAAAGATCTTGATCAAAAGGGGGATCTGTAAAAGAAAATCAGCAAAACAGAATTGTTAATGACAAGAGATCAGTCCAAACTGGAGCTGGGAGGCCTCTAGAATCTGAGCTAACTCATCCTGTCTATGTGAAACTGACTTTTGAACTGGGCTAAATCAAACAACTATATCCCGTAACAGTTCCTGGGGCTGGTTCTGCATCATTGACCTCTATTAAAAAATAAAATTTTCATCTAGCAATAGGCATAAGCCATTAATCAGATAGAGCATCCCATAAATTTGCTTGCCAGCACCAATCAGCTCTTTCGAAACTACTTGTAATCCTCGTGTTCTCCCTTGGAACACAAGTTGGAGTTTCTACCCAGATCTGAATTGTAATTCTTAAAAAATGACTCTTTGATAAAGGTTTCGTTTGTCTTGCTGTCCATGGTTAAAATTGATTTCCATACCCCTCCCAGGAGTCCTTGAGCTCTGAGGCAGATCCAGCTGTGTCCCCCTTGAGAAGGCTGACTAGATGAACCATTTTAAATGGTGCATAAAGGGTGGTATTCTCCCATTTCAAATCGTTCGTATGGTCAGCCTACTGGCACCTTGAATGTAGCCCAGTGAGACTAGGCTGACCATACGTTCTGTTTGAAATGGGACAGTATCATTCGATAAAAATGGTACGTCTGATCAGGCTACCCTTGAGCCTCCTGAGGCTCTTTTTTTAATAGTTTTTTTCCTTATATCTCATTGTGTTACTGGTTTTGTTTATTTGTTTTAAAAGTATCGTTCTCTTCAAGTTAGACCATTTGGTCCTTCAGGGCAAGGATCATGTCTGATATGGGCTCTACTTTTGATGGCCTAGATTCAAATCCTGGCTTTGCTACTTCTTAGCCACGAGACCTTGAGCAGTTTGCTTTATTTCCCTAAGTTTTTCCAAGCCTATCTTTCTTAGATGAGATACGGGGATAAGAAGACTCTAAGGGGTGTTGTGAAGATAAAATGAATTCAATTATGTAAAGCACTTAACGTAATGCCTGACACATAATAGGTCCTTGGCAAATGTTTGTGCAATTTAACATATGGGTGAAGGATGGATAGAATGAGGGCCGGCAGATATGCCTGAATCTAAATGTGTAAAGATGTGTCCCACAGCTGCCAAAAGAATTCAGTCTGTGTGCAACTGTGTTCCTCAATCTGAGCTGCCCTCTGCCAGCGGACAGCCTTCCCCTGATGTTTTTGTAACATCTCTTTCCCTTCTTTGTTTGTTTTACTCCTGCTTCTCCCGTGATTGCTCACAGGAAACATTCCTAGAAAAACCTCAAGGGACTGACTTCCTTTGTATTTCAGGGCAGCAGACAGAGTCTGTGTTCTGTGGCTGCAGCTGTGCTCCAGCCCCTGGGGACTGGAGGAGGGACAGAATCTCAGGAACATGAGGATGGTAGTTGAACAGAAGGTGAAGCTCACCAAGAGAAAAAGACAACAACAATGGCTGAGCCAGAAGAACCCCCTCAACAAGGTGGTAGTAGAGGGGCAGGGAACGCAGACCCCCCATCTCACACATGTCTTCAGTCTTGGCTGCTACAACTTTCTTCCCTTCTTTCCTTCTGGCTGCCTACAAAATAGTCACATCAACATCACCCCTAAGAGCTTCGAAAATGCCAGTCCCTGGGGAAAGCACAGCTTTGTCTTGGTGTCAGAGGAGAGCCTTTTGGCTGGTGCAAAAAAACAAAACATCTAGAAAGGACTCTGAGACTTCAGTCATTTGAACCAGTGATTTGTCTCATTTTTATTTATTGTAAAACACAACATTATAACAACATGAAAAGACATTTCTTAAAAAGGAAGAAAAGATTACTCATGATCCCATCACCCTAACACCACAACTGTTTCCTTTTTCCAAGTTTTCTTCCAGTTCTTGGCCACATGATAGAAGCTTGCATATAATCTACGTCCTCTTTTTGTTTTCATTTAAGCCTTTCCCAGTGTTGACATAATCTTCACATTGGACACTCTTTCTCTCTCTTTTTTTTTTAACTACGACTATTCCAGCTGATTTGATTGAGGCATAATTAATGATTCCTTAACCATTGCGGATTTTTGCTCACCCCTTTGAATCTTTGAGGTTGGCTCTTGGCAAACAGTAAATGAAAGAAAATTTGTTTTCTGGGCCTGTCAGCATTCCTTACAAATCTTCTTTCTTCCCTGCTAGCAATTTTATTTTATTTTATTTTTGTTTTCGGTTAGTAATTTTAGCCCAAGAGTTCTCCTGCTATATCCCAATCCCAACTTTCTCTCTAAGCCTGTGCCCCCAATTCAGTGGGCTATTAAAAAATAATATAGTTCTAATTTTTCCTTTAAATAAAAACAATACATGCTCATGTTTTGCAGTTGGAGAAATAGATAAAAGCAAAAGAAATTTCAAAAATATGCTATAATCTTGCTTTTCAAAATAATGTGCCATTGTTTCTTATAGCTCTCAAAAATGTTGTTAGCACTTTTTTTTTTTTAAGATTTATTTTATTGTTTTTGACAGAGACAGAGAGAAGGAGAAGGGCCTAGAGCAGTCTCCTTAGTTGTACATCATCAATTTTTGACATGGTTTCCTTCTACACAGGTGGGTGGAGGGCATGCAGGGCGGGAACTGAACTGGGGGCCTCCCACAGGGGAAGCACACCCCAGTTCAGCATATGGGTCCACAAGGGCTGGGGCCAAGATTCGATCCTCAGTCCCCAGGGCTGCAAAGCGAGCACTCAACCCGCTGAGCCATCCCGGCTTCCCTGTTAGCACTTTTGGCCCCACTTGTCTGTACTAGGTTCCTTTCCTCACAGATCTTGCTCTGCCTTCCAACTCTACTGCAGAAGCTAACTTGTATTGAATAATGGCTGAATGAGTAAGCCCTAGAAAGTATATTATATGAGACATTAGATATTTGTGTAGTTGAAAACATGTACAAATAGGCCCACAATGCATCAATAAGGGCACCTGACGTTAACTAGTTTAAACTTCAGTGGAATACATTGGCTCATAAAACTGGAATGTATAGCGGGTAGGGTGGGCTACAGAGCTGGTTTGATCTAGTGGCTCAGAAATGTCATAAAGGAAGTGGCTTCTCTCTAACCTTTATCCCTGCTTCCCATAGCATTATTCTCTTACTAAGATAAGCTCTTCCTGTAGTCTAAAATGGCAGCCTTATCAGCAACTGCTGAGGCTACTTACTGCCTGGCTACTGTCTAATAAAAGTAACTCTCTCCCATCATCCAATAAATTCCTGAGATTTCCTCTGATTGGATCAGCTTGGTTTCTATGGTTACCCGTGAACCAGTTCTAGTGGCGATGAGAATGGGATGACTCTGGGTGACTTAGACCAGTAAGTCTCAAACTCTGGTCTCAGAACCCCTTTATACTCCTAAAAATTACTGAGGATCCCAAAGAATCTTTTAAAGATTTATTTTTATTATTGTTTTTGACAGAGAGAGAGATACAGAGGCAGAGAGAAGGGGGAGGGCCCCGAACAGTCTCCATAGTTGTACATCATTGGTTTTCCACATAGTTTCATTCCACAGGTGGGCATGGGGCTGCACAGGGCAGGAACTGGGCCGGGGTCTTCACCCTGGTGAGAACTGAACTGGGGGCACTCCCCAGTTCAGCATATGGGTCCACACAGGCCGGGGCCGGGATTCGATCCTCGGTCCCTGGGGCTGCAAAGTGAGCGCTTAACCCACTGAGTCATCCCGGCTTCCCCAACCAAAGAATCTTTTAATAGGAGTTTTACCTATTGATATTTGCCAAATTAGAAATGAAATTCTTTGGGGAAAGCCGGGATGGCTCAGCAGGTTAAGCGCGCGCTTTGAAGTCCCGAGGACTGAGGATCAAATCCCGGCTCCAGCCCAGGCAGACCCACATTCTGAACTGGGGAGCTCCCTAAGTTCAGTTCTCTCTCTGTCTTTGTCTCTGTATCTCTCTCTCTCTTTCTGTAAAAAATAAAGTAAAATAAAAATAAAATATTAAAAAAAAAAGAAATAAAATTCTTTTTAAGATTGGATTAATAGAAGACAACTGAATTTTAGATATTAATCATATCTGTTTCTACACACAACCTGTTGCAAATTTCTTGGTTAAAGTAAATTAAGAAAACCAACTTCACATTGGTATGTAATTGGAAACGAGAGGAGCATTTTAATAGTTTTTAAGAAAAGTGTGGATATTCTTTGATACTACACTAAAACATTCCAAGAGGTAATTTCTTAAAGGTCTGTTGTACTGTGGAAAATGAAACCTTATCTATAAACTTTTCATATTGTTAAATTAAAACCCATTATTTGCCTTACATTTACAATCAATGATCTTTGTAACATCATACGTACATTAGCCATTTGGACAACATTGATTCACTGAGTAAATTCAGGTCTTTCAAATGTTGCTACATTTTATCCAATATCCAAAAATCACATTCATTAATATTACATTGACCCCACCAAAAAAGTCTAGAAACTAGAATTTTTTTTAAGATTTATTTTATTGTTTGAGAGAAGGTGAGAGAAAGAGAGAGAAGTGGGGAGGGCCCAGAGCAGTCTCCATAGTTGTACATCATTAGTTGTGACATAGTTTCATTCTACACAGGTGGATGTGGGGCTGCGCAGGGTGGGAACTGAACTGGGGGCCTCCCACATGGGAGGTAAGAACCTTCGCCACCATCCCGGCAGTTACTAGTTGCACCACAGTTCAGCATATGGGTTTGCATGGGCCTGGGCCAGGATTCGATCTCTAGACCTCATGGTTGCAAGGCTGGTGCTCAACCTGCTGAGCTATCCTGACATCACCTGCATTTTTTTTTTTTTTTTTTAATCAATGCCAACAAATAATAAGTTGCTTTACTTGAACAGACAGGCTCATTTAGTTTGCAGTACCGGTAACCATAATTTGTCAGTTGTTTTTTAAAGTAAAAATGAAATCAAACAAATGTCTAGTTCAGCTTGTAATGTAAATGGTTGCGTGTTTTTTCTTAGACAACCATCATACTTCAGTTTGTAGCAAGTGTCAGTTTTTATTTGTCGTATATTTAAAAGATGCTTATTCAAGGATTGAGAGTTTAATTAAGTTAATAACTTTCACTGCTGCATCAAGAACATTCTTAGGGGAAGCTGGGATGGTTCAGTGGGTTAAGCGCTCTCTTTGCAGCCCTGGGACTGAGGATCAAATCCCGGCCCGGCCCATGCGGACCCATATGCTGAACTGGGGAGTGCCCCCAGTTTGGTTCTCTCCGGGGTGAAGACCCCGGCCCAGTTCCTGCCCTGTGCGGTCCTGCGCCCACCTGTGGAATGAAACTATGTGGAAAAACCAATGATGTACAACTACAGAAACTGTTCTGGGCCCTCCCACTTCCCTCTGTCCCTGTCTCTGTATCTCACTCTCCCTCTCCCTGTCAAAAACAATAAAAAAATAAATCTTTAAAAAAAAGAAAGAAAGAAAAAAAAATGGCTTTGTGTGGAAAGGGTACTGTGCACGGAAAGCAGAGGCCTATAAAAAAAAAAAAAAAAGAAAGAAGAATGTTCTTAAGTGAGGCTGCATTTTTTTTTTTACCATAAATATGTGATGGTGGAAAAAAATTAGTGCAGTTCAGTGCCACTACCTTGATTTGTGAAGGCACCAGCAATTTTGTACATCTTTGCTTTTGTACATCAGTGAGAAAGGTTAAGTAATTTTTTAACTTATTGTGAAATAGTTTGATTTCAGACAGTCCCTGAAAGGTCCTCAAGGGCCACCAGAGGTCTGTGGACCATACTTTGACCAATTAGATCCCACTCACAGGGGAAGCTGGGTTAAGGCTCAGCAGGTTAAGCACTTGCCCTGAGTGCTTAACCTGCAGCCCTGAGGACCGAGGATCGAATTCCAACCTGTGCAGACCCATATGCTGAGCTTTCCATGCGGGAGGCCCCCAGTTAGGTTCTTGCCCACCCCCAGCCCTGGTTTGACCTGGCTCGAGGAGGCATGCCTCCCATGTGGGAGGCCCCCAGCCCAGCTCCCACCATGTGTGGCCCCCGCCACCTGTGTGGAATGAAACCACGCCAAAAACTGATGACATACAACTATGGAGACTGCTCTGGGCCCTCCCCCTTCTCTTTGTCTCTGTCAAAAACAGTAATAAAATAAATCTTTAGACCCCACTCACAGAGCTAACAGTGGGGCAAACTTACCTAAACTGTATATTTCATCACAAGGGGGAAGAATGGGATGTATGTTTGGTGCAACCACAATGCCTGCTAACAGAATGACCAAAGTAATGAGCATAAGGAACCATTATTGCTGTCCCAGATTTACAAATAGTCTCCTTACTAGCCACGGTCCAGAAGTTTTTCTGACACCAGCCATTGACGTAAAGAGATTTCAAGAGAGGCTTTGAGATCTACTGGCTGATCCTAATCTGTTTGGGGATCTCTGCTTTGATCCAGAACAGTAGCTAAGGATGGTATTGTGCCAGTGAAAAGGATGTTTGGGGGCAGGACTTGTCTTGTTGAACAAGTGGGTTAGTCTCTCTACCCACCAAATATGAGAGGAATGAATGAGGTAGTGAGTACTGGGTAAACTAAACAGCTGTCCTGTCAGGCTGAGACAAGAGGCAGCTTCAAGTTCCCTTTCTTCCTCACCACCATCTTACATCCACTCTTCTAAGCCAAGGTACTGCTGATGCCCCAAGCCAGCCATAATACTTTCAGGGCCTGGCTCTATGGACAAGGAATATCTGGGAGAAAAGGGGAAGAGTAGCTGAGGCAAAGATGTAGGTAAAGTGTCTCAGGCTGGTCTTCAAGAAAGAAAGGGGGTGAGGTGCTCAGCATTCTCCTTGCAGCTGTCACTGACTCAGGCAGCTGCTCTGCCTGGCCAGCCTTGTCCAACATTCTGGATTAGATCTCCCAGTGACAGTTTTTCCTCCAATTTTTTCAAAATGCTCATGTCCTCACCTTGGAATAATCCAGAAACATTTTGATGGCAAAATCTCTTTGGGAGGTGTGAAGGCAAAGTTCTCCCACCCTTTCCTTTCCAGGCCTTCCCTCCTGACCTTTGTGACCCAGATGTACATTTTTTCCAGCACCCTTCCCCCCAACACAGACATCCCCAAACCCTATTTGAAGCTGTGCAAACCCTTTGCAAGCTGTTGCAAAAAAGAGTGACAAACTCTCGGTTCATGCAAATATATTTGGCTCAAAGTCTACATTTCTTTTTCAAACTAGAAACGGTATGGCAGGCACATGACCAAGATGCTCTGAGTTCATTAACCTGAAAGTAAATTATGAAAGCAGATCAACATCACTAGAGTCAACAAGTCCCTAAAGACTCAGAAATGTCACAAGCGCGTGATACACAGGCAGCTGTGTTACAGAAATAGCATATCGGTATTTTTAACTAAACTCTTACATTTCTAAATTTTGCAATTCACTAATAGTTATGTTTTTTAAAAAAATGTATTACATTTCCTCTTTAGAATCAAAGGGGACTCTGGAGGTATGGAAGTGGGAGCTCCAATCCCAAGTTCTGGTACTGGCTCTGCCATCAAATCCCCTAATGACTTCGGGTGACTCACTTCTGGTCTCTGGGTTTCAATTACCAATCTGTAAAACTGGTGGGTAATCAGCGTTTTCACTTTTATCCTACACGTGAAACAACATAAAACTGTTCCGCCAAGTCTTCAAACACGCCCAGGTTGCCTTAGTGCTGGTCTCTCAGGCCCCAGAAGCTCGGAACCATTGTTGGCCCGCCTAGGGGCTGTGCTGGCGAGTAAAGAAAGCACGCGACTACGTAAAGCCCCTTCTCATTCACCAGTTCTGCACCTACGAATCCTCTGCAGTTAAAAGCCTATAACCAGTCTGAATACACCTTTTGTTTCTTCCACTATCTAACCACATGCAGAGTATGAGAGAGCCGTGGGTGCTCTGGACCCCGACCTGAGTACGTCCAGCTGGGGGCGCCTGGCTCCCCCAGCCCCGCTGGGTGGAGGGGCTGATCGTCCTGGGGGCGGGGCCGCCACGGTGGCTCTCGCGCGCTCCGATTGGTCTCCGGTGTCCTCGTGATGAGCGGCCCCGCCCCCGCGCCCCTCCTCCGCGCTGGGGAGTGGATGGTCCGGGACTGAATGGGCGCGAGTGCGGCGCCCGGGACAGGCAGGGGCGCGGGGCCCGGGGCTGGCTACCCGCCGGCGCCCCCTCCCTAGTATGCGGACGAAGGCGGGGGGCGGCGCGGAGCGGCGTCCTCTGCAGCCGCGAACCCAGGCGGCGGCGGCGGCGGCGGCGGCACCTGCCGGCCGAGGTACGTGGCGCAGCCCCCTTCCTCGGCGCAGCGCGGCCCGCGGGCTGGGGGCGGCGGCGATCCGTCACTGCCCCCGGTCTGGCTAGGCCTAGCGGCTCCGCCCCGTCCCCCACGGGCAGAGCCCAGGGTAGGGCGCCCCCAGACGCTCCTCGCTGGGACACGGGCTGAGAGTCGTGGCCTCCGGCCGCGTGGACGAGCGTGGGGCGCTGCGGCCCGCGCAACTGTGAACGCCGTGGAGGCGCAGGGGTGAACCGCCGGGGTGTCACGACCCGCCGCAGTGGCCCTTTCCCCAACTTTCCGTAGCGGCTCGGGGTTTAATTCATTGCTGGAAGCTTCCGAGCCAACGGAGCGGACTTAACTCATTTTCCTGGGATGGGATTGGGGAACCTTCTGTAAGGTAACTAGTAGCTCCCGAAAATGCCCTTTGCAGCCACCGGGAAGGCATAATGTGTGATGTCTGCAGGTAGAAATTCGCCAGCGACCTTACCTACCCTCTCTCTGCGGCCAACCCTGCGGAAGAGACATGTATGGATGACCTTTGGTTTCTTCTGAATTGGCGACAATGACTTGACCCGGGTGTGCATTCATTATGCTCTCTTATTGTGTAATTAATGCAAGGTTTTCGGAGCACATCCCTGAGAAGCCGGGCGAATAAGGAGAGGCGGGGTCCTGCCCCTTCCCCACACTAGCTGGGTGACCTTGGCCGACACTGATGCCCCTGTGGGGGTCGGGTCTGTACTGGGAGGCTTGACTTGCTCCTGGCTGAGGTCCCTTCCAGGCCTCTGATTCCATGGTTCTGACTGCAAAATGTGTTTAGGGGTGAAAAGGGTCCTACAGAATCACTAGCTTACTTGAAAGACTAATTTTATGTTCTCAAGTTTTAATTCACGTATATATATGGCCTCTGCTTAATCCCAATTAATCATTTTTTTAACAAGGAAAATGGTTTTACGTGCTGTGCTTTATCCAGCACCCTTGGGCTCCCCACTCTTCGTGCCAAGCCCTGTGCAGGGTATTGGGGTTATAAGGAGGAAGGAGACTGTCCTCTCCTGATTTGTGACTGCTAACCCTCTTTCACAGAAACGTGCATGTCCTGAAACTGTGGAAGCAGAATCCTTGTCTGTTGACTGTAGAGGCACAGAGACTCAAAAAACAGAAATGGTGCAGTTTCACTTGTGTAATCCTGAAAGCCTGACAGTTTAGAATCTTCCACCTCTCCTCATAGAGCAGGGGATCACCTAAATTCCAACCAGTGCTTGAGCAAGTAGAACCTGCTAGGAGCTGCAAGAGCACTGTGACCAGATGTCATGGGCCTTTCTACATGTCTGACCATGATATGAGTGCTGCTGTTTCTGTGAGATGAAACGAACCTTGCATATAATTAGTAGCGGTTTCTTCCTCTAGGCAAGACAAGAAATGAGGTAGGAAGGCATGAAAAGGGTTTACAGAGGAGAGAAAGAGAGGGCTGTCAAGTATAAATTCTGAAAACTTGCATTTATGACTGCCTATTTTGAAAATGCCTATAATTTTGGCACAATCTACCAAATTGTTCCATGTTTTCAAATAGATTGCTGTTGGATTTTAAGGATATGTTCAAAGCAGAATAAGAACAAACCCTTTGTTCTCTGGTTTGCCTCCTCCAGTTCTTCCCTGCTTTCCTTACTGGGCTATTTCGCACAATGAGGGACATTTATCTAGCAGGTTGGCTCTTGGGAAGTAAATGGAAATAGAAAAGAGGATGTTAATTACTGGCTTCCCTTTTGGTTATATCTTTATGGGGCTCTTGTAGCTATGTATTAAATTTATTTTTCTCCTATTAATCTGTCTTGTATCAATTTAACTATCAGACCAGCTAAAGATTCTAGAAGGGAAGAAGGGAAAATCTTTCTACCTTAACATTCCATTCTAGTCACTATTTCTTCAATGGTAACTCCTGCCTGACTTCCTGCACTTGTGTAAATGCAATCCTACATTGTCCGTCTTCTTTCCTTTCAATTTAGTCCCCTATGATTCACTCATGATAATTGCCTGTCATAGTGTGTTCACTCTCATTGCTGATTTGGCCATGGGGTGAATAATATACCACATATTTATCTGCACTGTTGATGGGCATTTGGGCAGTTTCCAGCATTTGGCTATTGCAAATAATGGTGTTGTGTTTGTTTTTGTGCCAGTTTTTGGTATATATATGTATGCATTTCTGATGGAGGTATGCAAAGGGGTGTGAATGCTGGGTCGTGGGTGTGTGTATGCTCAGCTTTGGGAGCTACCAACAAAGCTATTTTATTCCCATTTTGGAACTACTATATTGGTAGTTCCTTGCTACTAGCTGATAAGTGCAATGTCACTTTTCACTGTCATTTTCACTGAGGAGACTGAGGCAGGAGTCAGACCAGGAGTTATGATCAGTTTCTGCGAGGCTGTGCCCTGTATGTTCTCAGCAAATGCAGTCACCTCTAGGCCCCAGTCTTCCCTGGGTCAGACGACAGGACAGACCAAGCAATGGAAACCCTTCAGCTCCAATAGCCCTGTCTTCAGGGAAGAATTTCTCTGGCCAAACTGCTTTTCTTTGTCTCAGCGCCCTTCTTACTGCAAAGTCTCCTAGGAATCCCTCTTCCCTTAGCTTTTGTAACAGAGTGTAGTTTCTATACTTGGTTTCTACTTCTCTGACCTGTCTTCTCCACAGATTTTTACTTAAAAATTCCCCCATGCCCTAGAAGAAAAGCCCATTTCTTGTTTGCTCTTTTGAGGCCGTACAAGACATTTTTGTTCACCTCTTACATGGCATGGAAAAATACCCAGGATTCAGTGATTCACTAACTCCTATACCCATAAATTTTTCCCTTTAAGTTTTTAATATTTTAAATCATAATAGTTACATATCATTTGGGTTAATTAATTCAAAGAGTAAAATTAATGAAAGATTACATTTTAAAAGTCTACTTTGATGAAATAGTAGTTCTGTCTTTTTAAAGTTAAGACTTTTTTTTTAAGACTAGGTGTCATTTTCATCAAATTAAAGGTTTATATGTGTTACATTTGGAGCAGGAGCAGTTTTTCTATCACACATGTAGAATTCCTTCTTCCCTGGCCTTCCTCTTTCCTCAGCTTCTGCTTTCTTTTCTTTTCTTTTTCTTTCTGTTTTTCCTTCTGTTTTTCGTCCTGTTCTATACTTGATCTTAGCCAAATGGCCGAGAAGCGATCATCCTCTTTATCTGCTTTGCTCTTCACATCTTGTTCTCATTTCCAATCTAGACTGCAGCAACAAGGGAGGAGGACAAAGTGTGGTGCTTTATCAAGGCTGCTAGACTCTCCTCCCTTTGCTTGTCATTTTCTGCAGTCAAATCCTTAGTCATCCAGGACTTGGTGGCTGGTGCAGGCTTTCTGCTTATCCTTCCTCTGAATCAGCTCTGTCCAATGGATAGATAACCCAAGCCACACATATAATTTAAAGTTTTCAAGTAGCTACCTTTAAACAATTTAAAAAAAAAGTGGATCAAAATTTTAGTTTTCCAGGAAGATAAAACCTCAGCTTCGAAACACCTGATAACACAGCTTCAAATTAAATGAAATAAAATGTGACAAAAATGACAAAAATGATTACAAATTTGCCATCATAGTGAGAGATTTCAGATACCTCTTTCAGTAACTGATAGAACAAGCTGACTAAAAGCCAACAAGGAATTATTCCAAAAAAACAACACAATTAATAAGCTTGGTCAATTTGATTATATAAAGAAGCATGATCCCAGCAAATGAGGATAATACTTTTTCAAAAATTGACTATACACCAGGCCATAAAGTAAGTCCTAATATATTTACAAATAATCAGTATCATACAGAGTTCTCTGAATACAATGCAATTAAATTGTGTATTGATTTTAAAAGATAATTTAAAATATTTTTTTGAAAATTTGAATTTGAAAATACAGTAGATTCAGTTAGCTGGCACCCATGGGGATTGGTAGATGCTGAATAAATGTTAAGTAGACTCTTTGTTAACCAGAACTTGCCGGTTGCTTGAGAGTTCCAGTTGTTTGAGTTCCAGTTAACGGAGAGCCTATTGTATTTAGGTTTGAAAGATAAAAGAAGTAATAATGAAAATATAGGGGAAACCAGGATGGCACAGTGGATTGAGTGCTTGCTTTGCAGCCCCAAGGTCCAAGGATCAAATCCTGGCCCACTGCCCGTGCAATTTCATATGCTAAACTAGGGTGTGCTTCCCATGTGGGAGTCCCCCCCTCCCCGGCTTAGTTAACACCCTGAGTGGCCCTGCCCACCTGTTTGGACTGAAATCATGTCCAAAATTGATGCAGTACAACTATGGAGACTGTTGTGGGCTCTCCCTCTTTTCTCTGTCTCTCTCTCTCTCTGTCTCTATCAACAACAATAAAATATTTTTTAAAAGAAAGTATATATCAAAATTTGTAGGGTAAATTGTACACTTAAGAAAAGCTTGTGGGATGTGACTGAATCAATATTTTGAGGGAAATGTGCACTATTGATTGCTCATATGCGCAAGAAAAAAGGCAAAAATTAATGAGCTAATCAGCTAAATTAAGAGGTTAAGAACATAGCAATTAAAATAAACTCATTGAATGAGCAGGAAGGAATTTTTTTAAAACAGATGAAATTAATTTTAGTAATGTAGTTTAGTTAACCTAATATGTCCAATATATTATCAAATCAATATAAAAATTATTAATGAGCTATTTTACGTTTTTCTGTTCATACTAAGTCTTCAACACCTGGTATGTATCTCACACTTACATAGAGCTCATTCAGTTTGGTCTGGCCATATTTAAAGTACTCAACAACTACATGTGGCTAGTGGCAACTGTATTGGACAGCTCTAAATCTTAGCCAGTTAACACTGAGATGATTTGTCTTGATAAAGGGAACAGCCAGAGCTAACATTGGTGGGATTCGGTTATCTGCTAAGCAAATCTAAGATCATGGTAAATCTAGCAGTGTTTTGTGGTTGGCAAAGAGAATGGGCTCTTTGTGAAAATCTTGATACTAAATGCCCCCACCCCTCAACACACCCACATGCTACAAAACACATAGACTAGAGAAAAGGAAAAAATGCTATACTGACTCACTTTATCCTCATCTGTTCTAGACATGTTATAAAGGTCAGCCCATTTAATTTTCCCAAAAGCCATATGACTTTGGCACCATTATCACCCCCATTTTACAAATGAGGATATCGAGGCTCAAAGAGGTTAAGAAACTTGAGGGGACAGATCTAGGATTCAGACTCAGGCAGTCTGACCTGCAGGTAGTAAATGAAACGAGTGCATCCACCTTCCCCCTCAGAATGGCTCCTGTGAAAATTCTGGGTGAGGTGGCTGAGGTGCCTGAGATGGCTCAGTTTTCTGACCCAGGTGGTGCATTCCCAGGCACACCTCCAGACTGGTCTCAGTTCACAGGAGGACTTCTCCATCTCCAGTCCAGCCTTAACAGGTCTCTCCAAAACCCAAGTCCAGTTTCAGTCCCCACCCCCTTCACTACTTGCTCCTTTTACGATAAAATTCTAACCAGCCATGTCACCTGCTTCCTTTTACAGCCTTTCTCAGTACATTGTTCCCTCCTGGGCTGCACCTTCAGTCATTCTACTGGGAGCTTTCCCTTTGGCGCCTGCTGCCCCCTGCTCAGGGGCACCTGTCTCCCTCTAGTCCCCACACCAAGACCTACTTATTCCTTTCTGGGGGAGCCTTTTCTAAAGTGCCTCCCAGGCATACACGTACACACTCACACCCCAAGTCTAAAATGCCTCCTAACACTGCCCTCATCTCGTATCTAGTGTGGAGTAAGTTAAAAAGAACTATGAAAACAGTAATTGCATGTGTGATAGATCCACTGGTCTGATTTTTAAAATGAGATCATGAGAGCTTTTTGAAGCAGGTATGGTCTGTGTTGCTTATTGCTATATCCCCAGGTATATGCTCCATGCTTGATTAAAAACTGGTTATGTGAATGACGGTGCCTGTTTGGGAGCTTGCACAAATGCTGGTTTCCCAAAATTTTGGAAGAAAGAGTAAAAGGGATGTATAATTGGTGTATAAAAAGAAATTGGATATTTTAGCTACGCCTCTTACAGACCTAAATACATGTTGTTGGTTTTAGGAATTCAAACATGTTTAATTTGTTCTGAACTTAAAGTGGCCCAAATAAAACTTTCCTTTGTCTCCTATATGATTGTTCCCTCTCCTTCAGTTTAAACTGCCAGGGCCTGTCAAACTCCAGCTTGTTTCCGTGACTATCCCTCGGCTAGGGTCATTACCACGTTCCGATTTGGAGTTTTATATGACTAGTCTGGTTCTTCTGTTCCTATAGGATAAAGAGGATTTTGAATACAGGATTATTGCATTAACTGCTTAGCAGATCTCCACCTCCCCCTCCCCATCCACCCAGCCAGGTGCTCCCTGAGGAACATTGCTAAGGTCCTGTTTAGTGATGTCACTTCATAAGCCCAAGCCTTAAGAACCAGCACCCTTACTCTTTCTTCCTGGGGGTGGAATCTCAGTTATTTTAGAACTTGCATACACTGTTACCCATCATCTCAAGTTTGGAGGAAGGTCCCCATTATGTTGGGCCTTTATGGCGTTGCTTTCGTTTACTGCTAATTCTAGTGACTTTCACTTTCTCCTACTAAACATTATTTATTTAGCCCAACTACTTCTATTTTCCTTTAATTAAGAGGTAAATTTTTTATTGAAAAGGTAGCTTCTAGCTTTAGCTTCATTTGTGGCATTCATAGACTTCTTTCTCTGGTAGCATATTCTGCATGTATAATTTGCTGTCACAGGAGTCCTCCACAGAGAGCTTGGAGCGGACCCCAAGAGGAGGGACAGTTCTATGGGCATTTCCTCAGTTTACCCCAATGCCATGTCTTACTCTCTCTGACCTCCTCCTCTTTAAGCCTACCCCACCTCTGCTGTTAAATCATCTCAGAGATGGTGGCAGCATGTGGAGCCTTCATGCATGCTGTTTTTTTACCCCTTAGCAGCCTGAATTTGTGATGCAGGCCGATCTTAGCTGACTGGGTGCTTTGAGAACAGCCCCCTGCCAGCTGTCTCCGGGTCCTATGGCCTCTTCCTGCACATCTCTTGGTCAGCTCCCTTCTTGCTGTCCCGGCTCTGACACCTCTCCCCGTACACCTGTGGCTGCAATGATTTCAGCAGCCCCTGGACCACCCTCTCCCTTGGTCACCTTCATCCCAGGGTGAGCTCACCATCCCCCTGCTTAAGAACCACCTGGAGCCGCCTGATGCTGCCTCCTTTGGGGCCAGTTTAGGAGGCCTGGTTCCTTCTAGCCGCATCTCCCTCCGGTCCCCTGTGATCAGGCCTGAGCAGGCCTCTCTGGGCATTGGGCATGCCCTTCCTTCCCCCAGGAATGCCTGCTCCTATCCTTCTGAAGTCTTGTCCATCTTCCAGGGACCCATTTACATATCATCTCCTTTGCAGAGTTTCCCTGATTTCCTCTGATGGAGCTAGTGGCTCCTTGCCTACAGTGCACTAGACACACGGCCGCTCTATCATCACGCTATTTCATATTTAGGATATTTATAGGCATTTTTGTTTTCCCCGGCTGGATACTGTTTTAAAGAGGAAAAGAGCTGTGTCTTATTTATTTTTATATCCCCGGTGCCTGGTGTATGGATGGTGCTTATTAAATGCTTATTTAAAGGATTATGAAGTGAACAAAACAAATTGTACAGCAGTATAGACCAGCCCTCCTCAGCTGGGCTCTATAAAAGAATGTAGCACCATAACTCTAAGACAGCCATTGTGTGTTATGAATAACTTCTCTTCTATGCCTCTGCAAACAGTGTAAGTATAGACCATTCTTGGGAGAACTGAGAAAATAGACACTAATCTCTATTTCTGCAGGGCTAAATTCTCCAGTGCAACCCAGCTTGAAAAAGGTTAGTTGGTATAGACAGCATGCTCCCAATTCTGATAAAATATACATGGGCAAAGCAAAAAGACCCACCGAATGTAGATCAGATGTTAACAGCGCATATCACTGCGCTTTAACAACCAGTCTGTGATTTTAAAACGTTTGCTTTTAGATAATTTCTGAAGTTTCTAACTTTGTGATAACTGAGTTTTAAAAGTCATTTCTTGAATAAGCCAAATTGGTGTTCCCAAACCTGGTTATACCTCAGTATGAGTTGGTAGAGAGCTACATTTTTTTGTTTCTAAATAGAGCTCCCTGTGCCCTCCTGCAGTAGACCGGGAATCATCGAGCTGAGCCCCTCAGTGTTGCCCCTGGTGAATTGAAAGGGTTCTGGTGTGAGGATGATTAGCTGTCAGCTCTCTGCCCCTGTGTGTTTCTTTTTGCTGCCATTGGACACCTTGTGCGCTGAAGGGTTGAGTTCCCACCAGGCATGGCTCAGAAAAACTAGCATACTCATACTCATGGATTCTTATGGCTACTCTCACAAGCAAATCAAGAACTGTTTGTTTGTTTGTTTGTTTGTTTGTTTGTTTGTTTGTTTGTTTTTCTTAAAGCTAAGAGTGGACACAACCTGGAGTTATTTGAATTAAATCTGATAGAGGAGTCCCAAATGCTCATTCTTGTTCATCAGCTGCTGTTGCAACCCGCCTTAGTTTTTCCCCTTGTTTGACCTCACAGAATTTTGTTCTTATCCAGGCAAGAATCCACCAGTGGATGCTGAAACATGTAGATTTGGTGAGGAACAGGATATCTGCTTAGTCTAATTATCTCCCATCAAGTTACTTATTAACCTTGACATATGAATTAAATGAAATTCTGTGTGAGCAAAATATACTACTTATTTTTCAACTTAATATTTGCAGTTACAATATCCAGTATTATAAACTTTGATTTCACATCTGGCACTTTTGATAGTTATAAATTGCATGTGCCCCAGCTGTCCTTTGAATTTCATCAGTGACTGTCTAGCAGGCGTCCTCAAACTTTTTAAACAGGGGGCCAGTTCACTGTCCCTCAGCATGTCTACACATGCACACTGCGGGCCCGGGACGAGTCGGCTGCTAAGCAGGACAGGCAGCGTTGGCAAAAACACCCAGCGGGCCAGATAAAGGTTTTCGGCGGGCCACATGTGGCCCGCGGGCCGTAGTTTGTGGACCCCTGGTCTAGGAAGACGTTTTCATCTGGAGTGAATAATTGTGCATACCCTGGGGGTACACATTGAGCTGTTCAGGGGTATGTGAAAAATAATCAGTCACAATATTTAAAACTCTGTTATGAATATTATAAAATTAAATCTGGGATTTGTACTTTCAGTGTAGTAATTTTTCTCTCCTAACTTATTACCTCATTTTCACTATTTTACATTAAGATAGGTACTGAGCAAAAGTGTCAGTATTTAAGAACAGCTGTTTTAAAAACAAGGGGTTGGGAAAGCTGGGATGGCTCAGCGGGTTAAGTGCTCACTTTGAAGCCCCGAGGACTGAGGATCGAATCCCAGCTCCGGCTCAGGCAGACCCACATGCTGAACTGGGGTGTGCTTTCCGAATGCGGTGAGGCCCCCAGTTCAGTTCAAAAAATTAATAATAAATAAATAAATAAGTAGGTAAAGAAAAAATAAAAAAATAAAAACAAGGGGTACAATTTATAGAAATGGGTTTAAAAGGGGAAAAGGTTGGGAATTGCTGTACTAGATAATTGGCCTGTACTTTTCAAAAAATGCCAAGGTCATGGAAGCTAAGGAACTGTTTCAGATTAAAGGAGATTGAAAAGACACAACAGCTGAATGTCACGTGTGATCTGGACGTTGATTCCTTTTTTGCTCCAAGGCCGTTTTGGGGACTAGGAGACAAATGTGTATAAGGTCTTTAGATTAGATAACACTATTGAAGAAATAGTAATTTTCTGATTTTTATCACTATACTGTAGTTATGTAAGGGAATATCCTTGTTTTTAAGAAATACAGTTGTGGTTAATAGAGAGTCTACTTACCTATCTACCAATCCCCATGGGTGTCAGTTAACTGAGAGTCTGCTATACTGAAATATTTAGGGGTAAATGTCACCATGTCTTCAACTTTCAAATGGTTAAAAAAGTAATATGCGTATTATAAAATGGGAGCAGAGCAAATGTGTTGAAGGTTAACAGTTGGGTAGAGTGGGTAAAAGGTATACAGGAATTTTTTGTACTGTTCTTGCAATCTTTCTGTAAATTTGAAGTTGGGTCAAAAAATAAAGTTTAAAAACTCAGAAGCCTTGGGTCACGGTGCTGTCCCAGTTGAGCCTCAGAGCCACGGTGGGGCTTCTCAGTGTCTAGCCTTTCCCTGGCCGTGACTGCAGTCATTTCCCACAGCACTGAGCTCTCTTCAGAACTGGTTCTGCTTCCTCTGACACCGCAGGGCACAGGGTGGGCAACCACCAGTGGTATAGCTTCACCTGACAGGAAGGTCTCTTCTTTAGCTGCTGGTGGCGGCGGCGGCTGCGACTGCTGTTCTTCAAGGAGACTTCACTCCTGCTGGTTTTCCTCAGGTATCTGGTCAACCAGGTCTGGTTAAGCCACATTCACCTGGTTTAACCTAGACCTACAGCTGTCCTGTGAAAAAAAAGCTTCCCAGGCAGAATGTGACTTTGAAAATATAGTTAAATGCTGTCGAGAGTGTTTGTGCATTAAATCATTGTACTTCACCAGTGTCAATGTAAGAAACATCCAGACCTGTAGAGAATTTTTATAAAAGTGTATTTAGCCAAACTGACGGCATATGCTGGGGAACAAGTTTTGCAGCTTCTTTCATGCCTTTGAAATTGAAGAGGGGATGAAAGGATGAATGGCAAAAGCAAGGACAGTGCTTTCCTGAGGATTAATGCCCCCTTTCAGGGATATTACTTCTGCTGTTTCAAAGGTATCTTAACCCAGATGCACAAGAACAATGAATAGGGCTGGCTAACAACCTTTCACTAAAGAAGTGATAGGCCTGGGGTGTGACTACCCACCATGGCCTGCCCAGTTAGGAATTTATGATCAGAGCGCCCTGTGAGGTTACTTTCCATAGAACCTCTTTTTTTCATCCACACCACAGTGCTCTGGTAGAGCCCTCGACAGCAAACAAGGCCCAGGCCCTAAAGGGTGTGTTTCACCAGAGCGCTGACATTGGCCAGTTAAAGATGGTCCCCTCTCCTGCCTTGACAGAACCTTGGGTTGAATGTTTTGGTAGAAATCCTGCAGGCGGGGTCAGAATTTGCAAAGAGGAGCCAGTGCCTCTGAAATGTCAAACCCAGGGAACAGATGATAAGAATGGTGATGAAGCGTCAGTCCCTCCTTTCTGTTTTTCTTCCAGAGCTCCTTTCCCAGCATGTCCTGTCCTCCACCTCCACTGCACTTTCTCCACTCTTGGTTCCCCCTCTCTCTTTCCCCTTTTATCTTTTAAAAATCTATCTTCTTCCACTTATCTAGCTTCCTGTTTCTCTCTCCTAAATGGCTGTAACATATTAGCATTCATTGAATAAGCTAAGTTTTATGTTTCCTGTTCATACTTTGAAAAGTAGGTGAGACTCATAAAATTTTAATGGAGGATGGGGCAATGAGAACATTCTCACCCAACCCTGCTTTGTACATATTAGAAAACATATTCAAAGAGGTGGGTTGGCCACAGTCAAATAGCCAACAGCAAAACTGTTGAATATTTTATGTCTTTTCTCATAAAAAAACAAAACAACAGATCCAGATGTTCTTTTCTTTGCATGGTGGTAGGTGGAACAGTCATTTGTTTTTGTGTATCTCCTTCCTCAACATACACACAGTGATTTTTGTTTGAAAAAGGATTTCTGTTTCTGTTCTCCATGTGCCAGGTGTGCTATGGACACTTCATAAATGCCCAGTGGTTGTGATATCTGGACACATGGAAGAGTCCAATGTGCTTCTTGCAAAGACCATGTTGAATTTGGGTTACATTCTCTGTGGGCATCTAGGTGCAGACTGCTAATTGGGGCATTCATTCATCAGTTCATCCATTCAACAAGTATTTGTTCAGTGGCTTTTACCTGCTAGGCACTGTTCTAGGTTCCGAGGTTATAGCAGTGGACAAAATGGAAAGAGTCCCCATTCTAGGCATCTTGTAGTAGGGAGAGCAGACAGTTGGCCGATATGAGTGCTCTGAAGTAAAGTAAAGCAGGAAAGTGAATCACATGACCTGAGGGTGGGAAAGCTATTTTATGGAAGGTGGTCCGGAAGATGACTTTTGAACACAGACCAGAATAAAGATGGTGAGGGAGGGAGTCATCTGGAGGAGGCAGAGGGAACTGCAAGTGCAAACCCTGCGGCGGGGAAAGGGGTGTGAGGATGGCAGAGGCCTGCTAGGCTGAAGTGGAGTGAGCAGGATAGTGTACAAAAGGTGAGGAGGCAAGTAGGTTCTAGTTGACCCTGTAAGAGTTGCCGCCCCCTTAATATGTTTGCCATTTCAGTGAACTCTTGGAGAAATACCATCTGAAGTCACTGGGCATGGTCTAATTTGGGAAAATGTTTTTGTGTTCCGAGGACTCCGAATTAATTGCCTTAACACTTTTAAGCATGTAAAAAGCAGATAAGTGAATGATAATAATGATGTATTCTCAAGATTAGAGGAATACTGGTTAATTAGGAGTAGATTCAAAAGCATAGCTCAGAATCATTGAAGTGCTTGCATCTTGGTTGGTAGTCAACATGAGTGGAGTGTAGATTGTCCATTCATAGGGCAGCACTTTTATTTTTCATTGCAGGAGACAGGACCTCATAATGTAGCACAGTTTGTAGGATCTGAAAATTCTTAGGCTAAACTCTGCTGTTAATTACAGCTGTGAGAAGCTTGCTGGAGAGCAGGGCTTCCAGAAGTGCCGCACCCACGTAACTCAGGGGAAACTCGCTTACAGTGCACATTTGACGTCCTCACCTGGCCCTACCAGGTGGGAGGTTCTAGGGGTGAGATCTGGGAATCTGAACACATTACAGCCTCCTCCAGTGCTTCTTGTTCATGGTCAGACTGGAGAACAGCTATTGGAGGCATTGGTACCTTAAATTGAATGAATAGTATATCAGAGAAGATTGGTTGTGGGCAAAGCACCAGTGCTCTTGCCAGCACTTTCTTTGTGGTTTGATATCATGGGTGACATTTCATGTTCCTAAAAGACAAAAGAGATACTACCTACCTGGTGGAAATAGGGAAAGTATCATAAATGGGGTTTTCCCCTCTTTAGTGGTGGTGTTGCCAGCCCAAAGTTTATGTGTCTGATGCTTCGAAAGGTCAAAACTCAAACTATCAGAGTTTGGAGTTACGAAAGGTTTACTGGTCAAGAAGGTACCAATGGCCAATGGAGAAGATGGGAAACCTTATGGTGCCTCAAATCCATCTTAGGAAAGTACAGAGTTCAGGCTTCTTTTGTGTTAAGGTGGCTTCTTTTCTGCAAAGGTGGGCTTCAGCTGGGGCAGGAAATGGAAGGGGCTCTTTTTGTAAAACTGAAGCCGTGAGCAAAATTCCTCTAATGATTAGCACATCTACATGCAAGACGGAGCAGGAACTATTAGCCTGGAGGCCATGGGAACAACGCAGACTTGAACAGGATGGAGTCAGAGAGACCAGGAATTTCACTCTGTTACAGGGGGAGTGCGATGAGATGGCCGAAGGTGCTCTGCTACAGGTGTGTGGGTCCAGGAGCGAGTGCTATGCTTTCGCATCTGTGCTTATCTATGAACGCCACCTTGTCAGGCTGGTGTGTGAATGCAGGCCTGTGTGTGTCTCTTGGCTCCCAGTTACATACTGAAGTTCAAATATTGTCACTTCTTGGGGAAAGCCAGGACGGCTCAGCGGGTTGAGCGCTCGCTTTGAGGCCACGAGGACCGAGGATCGAATCCCGGCTCCGGCCCAGGCAGGACCCACATGCTGAACTGGGGAGTTCCCACAGTTCGGTTCTCTAGCTGTCTCTGTCTCTGTCTCTCTCTCT
>PVKE010004187.1:0-66420 GCA_004027555.1 Craseonycteris thonglongyai
AAAAAAAAAAAAAAAAAAAAAAAAAAAAAAAAAAAAAAAAAAAAAAAATTCATAGAAGTCTAACAAGGCAAAGCCTGGTAATGACTTGCTTTGAAAGCTTTACCACTCGGGACCATCCCCTGGGCTCACAGGTTCCTGGGTGCAGTGCTCCCTCCTTTCCTTCCTAGGACTTTCATTATGAAATTGTGTGGTCGACCAGCTTGCGGTCTTTCTTTTGCCAGTGCAGTGTGTCCTGAGCAATCAAGATAGATGGCTGGCTCAGGTAAGTTTGTGCAACAATCTCAGCGAGAGAAACACTCAATCAATCTATTGGGGAAATATTAATGCTCTCATTAAGAGGCTTAATTATTCACATCAGCTTCTGATTTTTTCCATGACATTAATTTCACTTCTGACTTCAGAACAATTGCTCTTCCCCAACTTGCAAGACACTCAACAGTTGTTCTTAGTTCCCAGAATGGTAAAATATTATGCACACAGCCAGAAGACAGACAACAGTCTCAGAACCAGCCTTTCTTCCCCCACCTCTTACACACACACACACACACACACACACACACACACACACAGATTATTTCCTCTGGATATTCAGATGAAAGCTCATAATTTTTTCCATGCTCCCTGAGATGTACATTCCCATCTTTTTCCCATTCAAAATAATAGGAATGGAAACAAACACACATCTATTGATTTCTATGTTCCAAGCACTGTTTTAAGTGCTTAAGTATATCAACGGATGTCCAGCCTCTATGAGGTAGTACTATTTTATGATCCATGTTTTACCAACATGGGAACTGAGACACAGATGATTAGCATCTGCCTGCGGTCACCCACCTGAAGAAGGGGGAGGTAGGGTTGGGGTACACACAGGCCAGCTCTGGAGCCCACACTCTTGATTTCTATCGCTGCTTCTAATCCAGGATACTTACTGCACCATACTTCTCCCCGACATATAGTCCATGAGGTTTCGCGATGTCATCTTTATTTAACTCCCTAAATGACTCTTTGGGGAGAAGGCATTAAGGTTACGTAGGACAAGCTCCACCTCCTGATTTTTTATTATGAGCCTCCCTCCCCCACCACAATGGTTACCCAAAACTGACACTTATTTTTATGCAATTGAAAGCCCTTCAGCATCCTCACATTGACACAGCACACAATGTAAAATTTCAGACCATCTAGAAGGACAGCCTTGTACTCATCCCTCCATCCCCTGAGAACTTTCCAGATGGGGAGTTCTGCCACAGGCACTCCCAGTGTCAGCAGAAAATACACCCAAACAGCTTTGTCCTGTACCTGTCTTTCTCCAGAGCTCAGCATCACCTCCCAGAGTCAGTGAGCGGAAAGAAACCTCCTGGGGTACACACAGCAGTGCTTCATTAGAATTTGTGGGGATTTCAAGTCTGGCTAAACCTTCAGGTTCTTACCCTCAGGGGACCTCACAGAGAAAATTGGTTTTTTTGTACCCAAGGCCATTTTTCCCTTTTGAATAACATAACATCAAAAACACTGCTCTGAAGAGTAGGACATCAACCGAATACACTATTTCCAAATAAACTACAAGTTTCAGAGATTTGGAGAACTATGCGTAGGAAGAATAGTCATGAGTTTCATATAGATGAAAAGCTCATCAGCTAAAGTTAAAATAAAGAAATCAAATGAAACAGGGCCGCATTACAGAAGAATCACTTGAGGTCACTTATTCATTCAATAAATAGATATTCTTAACCAGAGCACAGAACTAGGAACTGTATTTGATGAACGAGACAGGAAATGCCTGTGTCTTCATAGAACTTACATTCCAGTCCAGTCCTAGGAAGCCAACCGTGAAACTATAAGACAGTAAACACCTAGATGCACTCCTGGTTCAGGGGACATCTGCCCTTTGTGCCGGCCTGGTGTTCCTTTTTTGCTACTAGCACCCAGCTAGTTCCTTTGGAGAGTGACCTGGACATACACACCAATCCTGTGGCCTTGGAGGCCGACAGGTAGCCCCAGCCCGGCCCAAGAGATGATCATGTTCCCTGGGATAGCAACTATTTCCCAAGTGAGCAGGTGACAGGACTCAGGCAGGAAGAGCCAGCCCCACCTGTGGCTTTGACCCCTGGCTTTTGCCAATGGTTGGATGTAAGCTATGAGTCTCTGCAGGCCACCACCTGGAGCAACTTGACTCAGAATAAAGGCAGCCGAGAGGAAAACGGAGCCCAGCAGCACAGAGACGGACTAAATCCTAGCTCCCCTGCATGAGCCGCTGAATCCTATTATGCCTGAACTCAGACCTCCTTCTGGAACTTTGAGAGACATAAATTAAATGCTTCACTTTTTTTTTCTTTAGCCATTTGAGTCATGATTGTAAGCCTTGCAAACAAAACAGATCTTGACTAAGTACGGTGAAGAAATTCACACGTTTTCAGCTTGTCTTGTAAAGGGGATGTGCCAATCTGATGTGCTTAAGAAACAGTGATACTGACTCAGACACCTCTAAGTAGGGACCCCAGTTCTGTCGCTTACCAGATCTAGGACCCTGGTCCCTCTGTTCTCACTCTCTGAACTGATAATACTATCAGAGACTCCTTTATAGGTCTGCCGAGAAATCAATGAGATCATGTATGGAGAATGCTTGGCATCTTGCCTGGCACACGGTAAGCACCCCATAAATGGTAGTCATTATGATTATGATGATAATGGTTATTATCATCAATATCATCATAAATATTAAAATCCTTTCCTTGGCTCCATGCCTGCCCCTCCAGCAACTGCCCTGTTTCCCTGCTCTCCTTCCCAGTAAAAACCTTTTAAAAATCACGTATGCTCTCTGTTTTGCACTGTTCACTTTAAAGCCTCTGATCTCCATTCATTCCAATCAGGCTCTGTTCCCATTATGCTATTGAAATTGCTTTTGTCAAGGTCACCTATGAACTCTATCTTGCCAAAAACAATGATTAAAATTTCTCTCATTTCCCTCAGCCCTTCGGCAGCATTTATCACAGTGGACACGTTCCTTCTCCTGAAACGTTTTGCTCACTTGGCTTCAGGGAAGCTGCTCACTTGGCCTTTCTCTCCACCTCCTCTCTCAGTCTTCGCAGGCTCGCCCTCCTTTTTCTGGTCAGCTCTCTCTCCACTCACTTGTGGGTCTTCTCATTTAGTGCATAGCTACAAAACACTCTTAGCCATTAATGGTGTTGAATAGATGCCTCTAGTCCCAGACTCTTCCTGGGTGTCTCATCCTTGATTTAACCATCCACATGACAACTTCCCTTGGGTGCCTCACGCAGCTCTTAAAAAAACATACAGTGAGCAAAACTGACCTGTTCATTTCGCCCTCCTTCTCCTTCCCCACCTTTTCTCCTTTTTCTGGGGTCGCCATCTTGGTAAATGGCATCGCCATGCTGACTCTCAGGCCCAAACTCTGTATGTCAGCTTCGGTTTCTCTCTCCCTCATCAGCACATCCAATCCATCAGCAAGTATGGGCTCAGATTGAAACTGATTCTGAAACTGATTGCACCTCATCTGCTCCCCCATTTCCTCATAAGTCCAAGCACAGGACCACTATAGCAGCCTCTACTGACCCAGGTGTCTTACATCTTCCCCTTAACACGGATAGATCCGATCACAGCTCTGCCACTGCAAAACCTCCAGTAGGTTCCCACTGTGCCTACAATAAAATCCAAACGCAAAAATGCCTGTGAGAGCTGCCGTGAGAGCTCAATTGTTGAGCACGGGCCTCGCAATTGCAAGATCAGGGGTTTGATTCCAGCCCCAGCCCCAGCATCGGCCCTGGCCCCAGCCCATGCAAACCCATATGCTGAACTGTGCCACAACTGGTAAGTGCCAGAAGGCCCTCTGTTCAGCTCGGGTCCCAAGGGCCCCACATCCACTTGTATAAAATGAAACCATGTCACAAATAACAATGTACAACTACGGAGACTACTCTGGGCCCTCCCACCTTCTCTCTCACTCTGTTTCTCTCTCTCTCTTTCTCTTAAACAATAAAATAAAAATTAAAAAATTAAAAAAAAAATTAAATGTCCCAGGAGACCGTGTTGTATGTGGCCTGTGTATATGCTGTTCTGACCACCATTGCATGCTTCCTCTATCTGCCCACCCTCCCTGGCCGTGCCCCAGTCACACTGCACACACTCCAAGAGTCCTTACACATACCACCCAGCCATCAGTGTTGCTGGGCCTTCTTCCCAGAACACTGATCTTCCAAGCCTTCTCCGATCTGGCTTCGCCTCATTTAGTTAGTTCTTTACTCAAACGTCACCTCTCCACAGAGGCCTGACCAAACCATGCCACCCAACGAAGTCTCTTTCCCAACACCGCTCACTCTCTCTCCTGCATTTTCCTTTATTTTCTCCCAATTATTCTTTTCTCCCAATTATTTTTAGTAGAAGTCCTCTCACATAAGCTTAGAGGAAAGATAAAGAGGATTTAATAACAACAAGCAAGGACAAATCTGCTCCTTTAGCAGCAGCGACATGAGTGTTCTCTCTACACATAGTACCAGAGTGAGTCCACCTGTCTCATCTCAGTCTACTCTGGAAACTTGGGAGTTGAGAAAGCTACTAATGCCAAGTAAGCTGCTGTTATTATAACGAGAAAAAAAAAGGGGTTTTAAAAACTTGGTTCTCAAACTATTCAATAAGCCCCACTATCATGGATTAGGGGGGAAATGTTGGGAGGTGAGGCTTACAGAGAATGAGTTATAAATAATTTTCATACTATATTAGACATCTACTAAAAAAAAGTCATCTCGGGGCATTCTTGACCATCTGATTTAAAATTGATTGCAATTTCATAAACTACCTCATGCCCTAATCGGAAAAAGACAGGCATAGTGAACATGAGTACAAAATGATTAGCTGCATAAACAGCTAAATCAATTCCTGTTTAGAGTCGCTGGAGAATTAGAAATCCATAGGGTAAGCCAGACCAGTGCAAAATCTCTCCCGAGATTTAGTAAATCTCTAGTAGGAGAGAGAATGTCTCTTTCTGTGAAAATGGAAATAAGCCAGGACACATTAAAAAACAAATCTACTAAAAAAATTAACTGGTCATGTTAGGGATCCTGAAATATTAAATGTCCAAGAAACCTGTTTGTTCTTATATAGTAGTTGGGGCAACATTCCTTTAAACATCGTTTAACTGGATTTTATCCTATATCTATGATGTTATTACTTGATTAATGCTGCCTGATTCTGACCACGCCTAATCTCTTCCAAGCCTTCAAGCATGTACATGATTCAGATGATTCTGTGTCCATTTTTAATTGTTATATGTGACTTAGTAAGTGTGAGATCTCATTCATGGACATTGTTGTTTTCATAGAACCGATTGACAACTATTCCAGGAGGGTGACATTAGGTTTCTCACTCTCTTAATCTCTGTCTTTCATTTTACTTGACCACGGCTCTGTACCTTGCATAGGTAGCCAGAATTATTTGTCCAGTGTTTGGCTCCAGAGCCGAAGGGAACACCCCTCACCTAAACTCTGTCACCAGCAGGGGAAGTGTAAAATGGCATGGAGTTTGATTCAGAGCTGTACAAGGCCAAGGCTAGCTGGATTTGATATAAAATCACTTCATTGCTTCCACGTATTAGTCTGTTTCTTGTTAGGCTGCTTCTCCACCCATTATGCCCTGTTCTGTGCCCTAGGAAATTGACCTCAACAGATGACATCAGCCAGACTCCCTTTCTCTCCGCTTCTGGTTGGGTGTTGGACAATGCCCCAGCAAGCAACGGGAAGTGGGAGAAGAGAGAAGCCGAGGAGCTAAAGCCCAGCTCCTGTCGGATCTTCCCTCTTTTAGAGCTACATCCCTCACCAGTACAACCACTCCTCACAGAACAGTCTACCTGTTTAAGGACCACTCTGACTCGTATGACAGTTCTCCAGCGCAGGGAATCCCCTTTCTCAATTTGTGTGAGTCTCAGGAATCCCCTTTCTCAGTCTTTGTTTCATGCCTGCAGCTGGTCAGTATTCACGACACAAAGTGTTCACAGTCACATGAGATTGCATGTTCCATTTATACGTGTGGCACTGAATGGTATCTATTGAAAAGTATGAGTAGACACCCTATGCTACCATGATGTACCACAAGACATCTGCCTTTAAGCTCCTCATTTATCGACTAATTCAGTTAATGACCAGTCGTAGGAAAGGAATTTGGTCATTCAGTGAGGAGTGTCTGTACTTCATCATATGTTTGCTTCTGGAACTCTGCCCACATCTATCATAGTCCTTCTACTACACATCCTTTCATTTGACCCATTTGATTTTTCTACAGGTCTCTCTCAAGTCTTCATTCACTCAGCAAAAATGTGCTAAACTCCTGTAATGTATGAATGTATATGACAAAGTTCAAAATGTTTATAGTACACAAATCTAATAAAATACCCTGTCTCCTCCAATGCTACATGTCTATTTCCTTTATGACATCATAGTATACTTTATTTTGACTGATTTATTATTTTTTCTTTCTCTCTAGACTGAGCATATCTTAAGTGCTGGAACCATATCTGTTTACTCATATACACTTGACACCAGGCCAGTATCTGACCCAAAACTTGTTTACATTTGTGAATGTTCTCGAAGAATTTTAAGTTGAGTAGTAAAACTGAGTAATTGTCTATAACATAATGTGATAAATGTTTAAATGGAGCACAATTAAAGTTATCAAAATGTGGAGGAGAAAGGGTTTGGTTCCAACTTGTGCAGGTGGAATGAGGACACAAGAAAAGAGATCTTTGATCGGTGGTGACATATGGCGTAAGATTTAAAGAGTAAGTAGAAGCTTCTCAGAAAGAAATGAGGCAAAGGGAGAGCATTCTCAATCGAGGGACAGCTTGAACAGGAGCATCAAAGATGTAGAGCATCACATGTTAGGGGGCAGTGAGCATCCTGATGTCTGATAACGTCCTGGTTCTGAGGGAGAGCAGAAGCAGCAAGACAAAAAAAAAAAAAGCTGTATGACATTGAGAATCTAGCGTGTCAGGGAGTCAGTGTGAGAATCTCCTCTTGCCTCAATTTCTATCTTATGAGGAAATTCCTAGGGCCTTCCCACTTCAGTAGAAAAGAAGCTAGTCCCCCTGTCACCACAGCTTGAGGGGATGCTGGATCTCAGAGGTCACAGGCATTATCTAGGGACAGCACCACCACAACCAAGCTGTGCTTCTCTTCACCTCCCAGTAGGGGGCAGTATAATGCTCATTTCTGCTTCCGTCCAAGTTTATGTCCGTTCCTAACAGTCTACATATAACCTAAGTATTTTAAAGATGAAAAATAAGAAAATAACATGGCAGGGTGTCTTGACTTGCAGTATACAGAAGTAAAAATTGACCTTGAGCACACAAAGGAAGCCTGGGTATTTAAGATACCATCAGGGCCGTCTCCCAATGAGTTGAGCCTCCCTGACCTAGGTCCCCTCCACTAGGACCATGACTAAACCAGGAAACAGTGCCCAGGAAAGGTTACCTGTTCTAAGCTTCACGCCTATGGTCCTTTTGTAAGGACTCATACCATGTGTTCAAGGACACTAACCAAATTTTCCTCCACGACTACCTTGTGGATTTCTAGAGCAGTGGTTCCCAACTTCTTCCCCCTTTTAAACCCATTTCTATACATTGTACCCCTTGTTTTTAAAACAGTTGTTTTTAAATACTGACTTTTTGTTCAGCGCTTATCTTAATGTAAAATAGTAGAAATGAGGTAATGAGTTAGGAAAAAATATTACTACACAACAAGTTCAAAACACAGATTTAATTTCACAATACTCATAACACAGTTAAAGATTGTTGCTGATTATTTTTTGCGTACCCCCGAACGGCCCAGCACATACCCCTGGGGGTACATGTGTCACCACTTGGGAACCGATAGTCTAGACCAATGACTCAGTGGTAGAAACTATTGTTTACATGTTGTATCACTCCGATCCATGCAGTAACATCATAGGTCAGTATTATGGAACCCTCTGGAACTTGTACTGCCACCCTGACACCTCTTATCTTACAGATAAAAGACACCACAAAGCATACGGGCCCAGAGCCTTGGTGTTCAAAGGATCCACTGACTCTTTAATGTAACAGCTCTCAGAGTATTATTATCCGTAGACCTCTGAGGGTCCACAAGACTTTTCAGGGTGGCTGTGAGGTCAGGACAATTTTCATCACAATATTAAGACATTATGGACCTTTTTATTGTGCTGTTATTTGTACTTAAGATGCAAAAGCAGGGGATGCTGAGATAGCTGAGCAGTTGAGTGCTTGCCTTGCATGCTCGGGCGAGGTCCAGGGTTTTGATTCCTGGCTCCAAACCATGAAACCTCACATGCTGAACTGTGCTGCAACTGATAACTTCTGTGATGGCTCAATAGTGAAGGTTCTTGCCTCCCACAGGGGAGGATCCTGGTTCAGTTCCTGTCCCGCACGGCCCCATATCTACCTGTGTGGAATAAAACCATGTCGTAACTAATGATGTACAACTATGGAGACAGCTCTAGGCCCTCCACGTTCTCTCTCTCTCTCTCTCACCTCTCAAACAATAAAATAAAAAATATTTTAAAAACATTATTTTAAAATGCAAAAGCAATAGTGGGATGGTATACTTTCCCACTGCACATTTACAGGACATCCTCAAAACCAGCGTCCCTTAAGAAGGTCCCTCATCACATAGGAAAATAACAATTATTACTATTTTATTAAATCTGAACTCTGAGTACAAATGTTTTTAATGCTTTGGGTGATAAAATGGGACGTCCACACGAAACACTTGCACTGCACGGTAAAGCACTACCGTCATCTCAGGAAAACACACTTGAGTTGTAATCACAAGCTGAACTGACTGCTGTTTTCACGGAGCATGGCGTCAACTTGAAAGAATGACAGACAATCTGCCATTATTTAGACTTGTGTGCTTGACAGTCATTTTCTCAAAAGTGAATGAAGTAAGCCAGCTACTGCATGGAAAACTGCCAGTTTCTGTTGTCAGTGCTAAAATGTGAGCTTTCAGGTGAAAATTAGAATTTTGCAACAACTTTTATCCATCACCATTGTCCTTACAACTGTGAAGATGTAGACTTTTCTGATGAGATCTGTGGAGATATTCATAGATAAGAGACATAATTGTAAATGCTAGATTTGCCAACTTCTATCTGTCTATAAAACTTCTGCTAAGCTATTTATCTCTGGGTTTCATTTTTTTTTTTTTTAAGATTTATTTTATTGTTTGAGAGAAGGCAAGGGAAGGAGGGAGGGAGAAAGAGATATAGAGAGAAGGGGAGAGAGCTCAGAGCAGTCTTCATAGTTGTACATCATTAATTGTGACACAGTTTCATTCCACACAGGTGGATGTGGGGCCATGTGGGGCAGGAACTGAACTGAGGGCCTCCTGCATGGGAGGTGAGAACTTTCTCAGCTGAGCGATCCTGCAGTTACCAGCTGCACTGCAGTTCAATATATGGAATTTCATGGGCCAGGGTCAGGACTCGAACCCTGGACCTCATGACTGCCAGGCAAGTGCTCAACTGCTGGGCTAGTCTCTCTCTTCCTTCCTCTCCTCTTCCCACCTCTCCTTTCCTCTCTTCTTTGATCCCCCCCCCCCTTCCTTCTCCTATCCCTTCTTCCCTTCTTCTCTCCTACTCAGGACTCACAACTTCTGACAAAGAAGATATTACTACCAGGGTAAAGAGACTACAACCCTGTTAGAAAGGAATCGTCTGTCTCCCTCGTTAAGCACTGGGCGCCACACCATCAGAGTCTGAAAACAACAGATTTTGACATTTCGCAAGAGCCCCGTGCAGTCACGTATAGCCACAGGAAGAACGGCCGTTCTCCTCAGCTCTTGAAATACAGCTTAGCACCTGAGTGCCAGTGTGTGCTCAGCCAGGTCTGCTCCAGGCCCAGGCAATGGCTCCCCAAATGACGGACGGAGATGCGAGGTGAGGCCCAGGTGTGGAGAGGACGCAGCCACCATGCCTTAGCATTGCCAGTTCCACTGGGCCATGCACGGCGCCTGCAGCCACCCAGGGGTAGAGCTTGGCAGGGACTGCCAGCTGAGAAAAGCAGGTGTCCTGGGCCTCCATATGTAAGGCTCAGAGGTCACACAGGGGGTGCCGATGTGGCCTTCACCATTTTAGAAGCAGCCCTTTTCAAAAGCCCCACACAGAGGCCTGGAAAGCCACACGTAGCAGTCCATTGCTAAGCGCTCAGTGACAGGGCCGCGACGGACTACTTGCAGAGATGATGTTCAGGCCACTCGGCCTGTGCCTAAGCTTGCAGCAGCCAGCCAGACCTCTGCCTCCGGGGGGCTGCAGAAGCTGTATTTATAGAGCTGGCCCTTCCCAAGAAGGTCAGTTTTGCCACCAGGCATCTTGTGCTGCGTTTTGAATTCCCTTAAAGCATATACAAGAGGGATGTGGGCGGAGGAAAGGGGGCAGGGAGGTACTCTTCCTTGGGGCTAGTTTCTTTGCTTCATTTGCTACAAGGAAAATCTCCTTTTCTATTAATTTCTTTGCTGTTCAATATTGTTTAGTCTCCACAGAGCTAGGGAATTATTGGCAGTGTCCAAATGGTTCTTCCTCCTGCCCTCCCTTCCCCTTCACAGTCTGTAAAGCCAGCAGCCACAAGGAACAAATAACAAGGTACATGTGCTTTGCTTCCTTGTATCCAGATCTGGGGGAGCAAGAAAACTGGGAAGTGGGAATGGGGTGGGGGCAGGGATGCGGAGAGATCGAGACACTGAAAGGAAACATCCCTGGGGGACTAAATTGCATTCAACGTAACAAACTTATCATTTTGAAACGAGTGTTCCAATTGAGTTTTGATGTAAACACTAATATTTCCTCCACTCCGCTCTTCCCTTCTTGGGTGATCTCATGTATATTTCACTATGTGTCCTACCTGCTATTACACTCATACATCAAAGGATGTGAGGACAAGGAATCTGATTTTGAAAACATTATTCTTTTAAAGATTTATCCTCTCATCTAGACCACCTCCTTAGCTGGAAGGGAGAGGTTCTCCATAAATTATTTTAATGTGCTAGGAATAAGGGAACTCCTCACCTCTACTTCCAAAATCTTTCCCTCAAGTAGAACTAGGCAGGGCCCTTGATTTCATTCTTTTTCCTTTCATCCATCCATGCATATGTAGGCATGTTTATAAATGACGTGAGAAAGTAAAATCCACAACAGAGGTGGCGATGAAAATTTCTGATCAATGAGACTTTTGAGAAAGCCCAATGCAAGGAAGGCAGGAGGTCTTATTTAGCTGCCAGGAGAGATGTTACCTGTAAGTACAGTTTTAGAATTCACCCTTTCACTCTGCAGATGTGCTGCTAAACATCTGACCTTACTGTGTGTCCTTTGTTTTACCAAACCAGCCAAACCCTGAGAGAAAGGGGGTTCAGGTTACCTGCTGAAACTTCATTGTCTGAAACCCCATGGGTCCTCACTCTTGAGGCATAGGTGAAGTCAGTATCAACTGTCTGCTAGCACCTCCTACACCCAGAATGGTACCACCAATGTTGCAAAGCAGGCCTGATGAGATTTCCCAGGAAATTTTAATCTGCAAATGCTCAGAGCTAACGCAGAGGGGGTCCGGAGACGTCCTATCTTCTAACACATTAGCCTACAGTGTAGGAGAGCCATGATGGGGATCTGTGTGATGGCACGTCGCACCCGGTCCCCTCCTGCACAGCTCTTCCCCCTAGATGAGGTCTCCTGACCCCCTGTAGACTTTCAGCATGTCACTGAGACTGGGCTGTGACATCTGGGTGGCAACACCTCGTCACCCTCGATCTGCTGCCCCAGTTCTGATTTGTGGCCGTCTCAGCAACCACATCATGCTCCTGTCCCGGGGCTGCTGAATTGAGAGGCTGTACGGCACCCCAGTTTCTGTGAACGGACTTGTGCCTTCTTCCTATGACCACCCCATATAGCCAGCCGATAGCAGGAGTACTGGTGGGCTGCCCTGGTGGGGCTGCCTCTGGACACCTCGAGGGACCTCATTGTGACACCCTTGTATCTCTCTAGTGCCCACCACTGTTCTGGGCCTGTCCGGGATTTTAGGGATCATATTGTCCTCTGGTTTGAGTCTAGTCACTCACCCAGCACATGCTGCAGGATCTGTCTGCCCAGATAGCAACCAGCTCAGGGGGCCAAGTCCAGTCCTTCCTGCCCTTTCTGGGCTGCTCCGGTCTCTAAGAGCTGACGAGAAGGTTCTGAGCCAAGACCGATGGTCTGAGTCATGTGAAAGGAGACAGGAGTAACCAGTGGCTAGTCCACTCTGGCCTCTGCCATCTCCCAGGGCCCTCCTTCCACCGTTCACGTCTCCTTTATGGAGCCTCAGCTGCTAGCCATGGTGTCAGAAGGCGGGCGGGTACAGAGCTTGCATAAAGCGTCCTATGCAGCCTCAGTCCCCCGGCCCTGCCCGAGCTTCTGTGACGTTCACACAATTCAGACAGGGGACGAGTATTTGAGTGTTGACTGTGGGTCCTATGTAGGTGCTGCAAGATTTTCATCAGCCTCATTCTCAAAAAAAGTCATTTACAAAGCAGTCTGTGATCATTAAAAGGTGACAGGTCTTCAAAGCAGTTTCTGAAAGAAGAAACATTTCCTGGATGGTTTTGTCAAATGGGCTCACTGTGAGCAGAACTCCATCACTTGAATGTGGCCGTTGTAGACAGAGCTGGGAAGATATGGCTTTAAGATGTTAAAAAATAAAAAAGGGAACACAAAACGTCTCCTAAATCCCTTGTAGTTGGGCCAGTCGTAGGGAGGGGGCTGAGGCAAAGGAAAGAAAGAGCTCCGGACAGGAGGAGGAGGGTGGGAGGGGGTAGAGCCTAAGGGTGAAGCCCTGGTCCAGGGACAGGGCCCGAGGGCAAGTCCTGGCACGAGAAGGCTGGAGAGCTGAAGAAAGCTTGCCGCCTGGCTCCTTAGCTCATTTCTGGTGCTTTGTCTCCACTTGGTGGGCAATGCCTAGCACTGCACATCCACCAGGCCTGGCTTCCTGGCTCGGGCCCAACTGCGTCCTCCACAGGACAAGAAATCAGGGCCATTAGGCACAGAGCGGGATGGTGAGCTCGCCATGTTGGAAGGGCACAAGTCCCTTTCCTCTTGCGGTTACAGAAGCCTCAGCACCATGGCCTGGGGCCGCAGAACAGTGTGGAGGGGCAAAAACGGGGCACGAGCTGCAAGCTGCACTGGACCAGTGCCTGTGTCTCCCGGAAGTCCCCATGGGGCCGTCAGAGGCCACCTTTCTTTTAGCTCCAAATTGGCTGGGTGCGTGTGTGGGGGTAGAGCCCGCTGTATGCTGGGGGGTGCTTCCTGCAATCCTTTTCCTGGGGGCACAGGTACCCAAGCTGGCCCTTTATTCAGAGCGGATGAAGGGGACTTGGGGGGACGTATCCGGGAGCCTGTTCCAGGAGAGCCTTACAGATTACAGACCCCCAGGAGGGCAGGGCTGCCATCTTATTTGCCTCTGTACCCGCACTGCCTGATGAGGCGTGGGTAGGTGGTCTGTGAGCATAAGACACATTTTATTCATTTACCGAAAAGCATTTGTTGAAAGCTTATTAGGTTAAAGATACGATGTTGAACAAAACAAACGCAGCTCTCTGCCAGGGGGCCTATGTTCTGTCACCAAGTTATACAGACAGGAGGTCCCCTTGGCTGAGCCCTGGGCCAGACAGCTGACCATGAGCCGCAAGACGCAGGACACACTGGGAAAATGCATTTGGAGACAATTAATGCAGGTGCCCTCAAAGTTAACAAGGTCAAAAAGGGAAGTGGCAAAAAGGTACTGGGAAGAGGGTGAACAGAGGTTAAGGACACCCCCTCCCCTCAAACCCGCCACTGCCTGTGTACCCAGGGGACACGGGCCTGCCACCAACCTAGATCTCCCTCTCACGGTAGGACCTCTGCAAGGCACTGTCCACAGCTCAGATGTGCAATGCTGCAAGCAAGCCATTGCTCCTGTGGTCTTTCTCCCACTAACACGCGGTGTTCTGTGTTGTCTCAGTACAGGGGCCAAACCCTGCACTGGCTCTAACGCGCACGTGTGATGAACCTCGTCAGGGCGCCGGGGTCCTTGGCAGTCTCGCACTTGTCTGCCTTCCCTCCAGACAAGGACCTGGGATCTCAAAAGCCATCTATAATACCAGCCCCTCCCAGGAAGTCTCAGTGTGGACACGGTGCTTCAAGTGGCCTCATGGGTTGCGGTCTGGATGACTACAGAGTTCAAGTGCAGACACTGAGGCTGGAGTCTGTTCACACTAGTGCTCTTGTGCCCAGAGCGCCCTCCCCGCACCCCTTCACCCATCTATAGTCGTTGTCCCTCAAATCCTAGGTCAGGAGTGTCCAACCTTTTGGCTTCCCTGGGCCGCACTGGAGGAAGAAGAAATACACTAGCACTAATCAGAGCTGATGAGCTAAAAAAAAACAATCGCAAAAAGATCTCATAATGTTCTAAGAAGCTTTACAAATTTGTGTTGGGCCTCATTGCACCTTGTACCCTACGCTCTTTGCTGGGGCTGTACCCCTTCCCCCCAAACAGAGGGGCTACTGCCTCAGGGGAAGGCTGCATATGTGTTTCTGATCTCCAGAAAGAGAAAGCACCCTCTCTGAGCCCGAGGACCAGAGAAGCCCAATGCCCCGCTCGCTTGGAGAGCTAGAGAAAGAGCTGCCCTTACGGATTGTTATGTCAGCCTCTCTGTCTACTGTCTACAACACTGCTCACCAGGACGGGTGAGCGAGAAAGTGAACAGAACCCGAGGCTTATCCCTTCCAGCCCTGCTAGTGGTCATTCCTCTTGGACGGAAAACCAATCCTATAACCTGTGAACAAGCCAGTACTGGAAACCATAGCAGAAATATTCTGTGAACACTCAAAATAATGGGCTAACAGTACTGAAGAGCCTTTACAAAACGTCAGTCTCTTAGAGCCGACAACATGGTACTAAAAACAATGTACAGTGATAGGCTTTTATTAGACTTATTGTGCTGATCACTTTGTAAGGTATATGAATGGGGGTGGGCGTGGGGGAGAGTGTAATGCTAGCTCTAGCCCTACCTAATCCTTTGGCGAAAGGGGTCATCCAGACCCAGAGGCTATAGGACTTGATTAAGGGTCCTTATTAGTTCAAGTGACCCAATTCAGAGTGCCTGACCTGAGTCTTGCAATATTTTCATTATATCAGGTGAAACCCAGTTCCAGGTTCTGCCTATGGTTCCCAGCAACAAGAAAGTCGCTGTGTATCTTTGTGCAAGTCAGTGGGACACCCTGGACCTCCACTGGCCCCTCAGCCGAGGCTGCCACCTCGTGCTTGGTGTATCTCCCATGTTGTTGTACAGTCGGATTGAGATAATACAGGTGAAAGGTATCTGAAAAGTAAATCCACTAACCAAATACAATAAAGAAGCTACTAATAAGCTACACACTTGGTTCTAAGGAGTTCCCTGTTCTTGTGCTTTACCTTGTTGTTCACTCGTGGCAGGAAGTGCTTTAGAAATTGCAGAGCACTGCCATATGCAAACGGTAACAGCTTCTCACAACAGTCTTCAGAAGTATGTCTAATTGGTGTCATTCACCAGATTAGAAAACAGGGGCTCACAGAGGTTAAGTCAGCATTTGCTGAAAGATCTACAGTCATAAAGGGTGTCCTTTGAACTTGAATATGGCTGTTTGACTCCAGATTCCAGGCTCTTCCTACTACAAACTACTGCTCCACGTTTCTGCATCTGCCACAAATTCTGATCTATGTTGCGGAGCTCCCCAGGGGTTGGAGTGAGGAACTCTTGAATCTGGGAGTTCTCATGCTTGACTGTGGCTGAACCCTTGAAAGAACTCAGGGCTGGCAAAATTGCTATTTCTTTTTCAAGTGGAACACACCTATAGACTTGAATGGAAATGTACAGATGTACTAGTCTAACTTTCTTATTTTATCAAGGACTAAACTAAGACCCAGAGAGGATAAGGGATTTGAGTCAGTTGTATAGAACACTTTCCTCTGCTCAAGTGCACTTTGGCCAAATGAAGAGGTGAATAAAGGGCGTGTTTTGTAGCCACTCATTGTCTCTTTCACTGTCCCTTCCTTCTTTCCTGTTACTTTTCCCCCAGGGGGTCAGCCTGATCATCCCTGATCCCCTATGTGGCTCATACCTACTTCTGTTCCGTCCCAAAGTAAGGACTCTCCATCCTGCCTTTCAGAATCTGCTGTCCCTTGGAACAGTACTCATGTTATAGTTGTACAAAATCCTATCAACTCTGTCCTGTGCTATACAGAGAGGTTTGAAGGATGCCACCTTCAAGGGCGGAGTTACAGTTATTTTTACTTTCTTCTCTATACTATTCAGTATCATCATGTTCCTTTTTTTTAATTTTAATAGAATGTTATTGCCTCTGTAAACATGAGCTATTATACCTACTTAAGCCCTTTCCCAGTACATTGTCACAACTAAAAATGATCTGATAAACGAATACATAACTAAAGTATCAGAGATTGATGCTGATATCCTGTGTTTGATTCCAGACTCAATTGGAAGCTAGTATAATTGCTTAAGCCAAAGTACTGAGACCCTTAAGTGAAATCAAGGCATCCTGGTGTATGGGGCAGGGTGGGCATGGGTATGGGGAGATGGAGAAGCTCTTATACCCTGCTTGAACAATTTGTTCCCAAACTTCCACAAAATGAGTTTTTTTCCTTTCTTTCATAGAGCTGAACAAAAAAATCTTTCTTACTGGGATTGTCATTTACATATGGGAAATTTATAGCAGCAGCCTTCTTGTTCTATGTCCAAATGGTGAAGCAAAAGCCAGTTCTCAGCCCATTTCCTCATCAGCATTCATGTGTCTGTTCTCTCAGCACGTGCTGATTTAGGTTCTGATATCTGACAAATACACGCTAGTGAATTACCTGGCACAATGGGTTGATATGTTGCCCCACGTCAGGTGAATTTACATGTTCACAGAAGGGCCTGTCAGGATAACTTGATTCAAAGGAGTTATGCTAATGAAAAAAATTTAGGTACCTGACAAGTAGATGCTGGAGACATTTTTTAGCAGATGGATATTTTGGCATTCCCTGAATATATGCACACGTGAGTCAGTACATCTGGTTCACATCGTACTGTGTTGGGTTAGCCTGTATTCTTTATGGACTCATTTTTCCCTGCTAGTGTATGACAGAACCATTGATGGTCAAGGTGCCCTTGAAGAAACCTACTAAAGAGGTAAGTAGCAACAGTCCTGAAACTTTAAGCAAGTCACAAGCTTGAACTTAGTTCACAATGAAAGATGGAAAGACATGATCAGAATCAGGAGACAATTACTTATATTATCATAGACTAATATAATTCAGAGGTAGGAGGATCAAAGAATTTTTTGAGATCATCAAATCCAATATCTTAAATTACAAGTAGATGAAACTAAAACTCCAATTTCCTGAGATATTAGACAGGAAACAGAATGGTCCAGTGAAAGGAATACGAGCTTTGGACCCTGGTCAACATATATTTGAATTTTAATTAGCCTCTATCATAAGTGGATAACCTTGGGCAGGTTATTTAAGCTCACAAAACCTCAGTCTTTCCATCTCCAAAACAGGCATAGTAATATCTAAATTAACAGTTATCTTAAGGTACAATGCAATTAAAATGCTTAACATTATGCCTGAACCATCATAAGCAGTTTATATATATTTTTAAGTGACAGAACTAGAGAAAATCACTTTGTTTAGTATCGTTCCCTCATACAGAGGTGGAAGGTTCATATCAGGAGATGGAGGGACTTCTCCCAGCTCAGCTTCCATCCCTCCTATGTGTGATAAAGTCACAGTGGTACATATGAGGCCAAAGCTGGGGTGCACACGAGTGGTGGTTTGGGTATGTTGGACCCCAAGTGTAAACACCAAGAGAGGAAGTGTGCAAGACAAAGGACTATCAGCAGAGGTGTGCCTGAGTCCACACAAATGTGAGCCCATGCACAACGGGACAGGGGCTCGAAGCTATGTGTAAGCCCTAATATGTAGACAGTGTGTAAGAACACGTGCACCCAAGTGCATGTGCCTGTGAGCATATGAGCACGTGGGAGCTTCTAAGGGGACAGACAGAAATTTGCCTCAGCTGCAGCTCTGGTGGCATCACAAACACAAAGGCAGAGGTGAGGATGACAACGAACTCTTATAGATGTCCTATAACAATTACCATGACAGAACTGCTCTGTCGTCATAGAATCTGATTGCATAGTAAGCACAGAGGAGAATGAAAACTTGGGAGTCATTCTGACACCATCCAAGCTGGAGCTGCAACTTTAGCTGGGAAACAGAACAAAATTCTACCATCGCCTGATGAGCAAATGCCAATCCCCAGTTCTGCTAAATTCCACTTCTGACAAGTAGTGGGGGCTGCTGAGTTGGGTGTCCTTAGTACATATTAACAATAAATAAAGCTTCCATAAATATGCAAAACAAATACTAATTTGAATTGACATTTGTGTCGGGTGGGGTGAGAGAGAGTCCTGTTACACTATAAAGTGATTTAGGATATATTACCTTGGGCATCTGCATTACAAATTTACCTCTCATTACAGCTAAGTTAACGGGAAAAGGCAGCTTCTCAACAACATTCAAGGCAGAGTTTATTAGCATAAATTTGCATAATAAATAGCTCTGCAGCAAGCAAAGGCTGTCCTGTCTTTCAAACAGGCAACTTTCAATGTCAATTTTCTGTGCTTCGATGCTTGTCCCTGTTGTGTCTAAAGCTCCTGGAATTTTTGTCCCTGCTTCTGCTAGTTGCCTAAATTCTCTCCTGGTCCCTTTAAGCTCAAGATTTCAAAATCTCTACTGAGCTCCCCTGGGGAAAACGCAGAGGCAGGTCTCTACCTAGGGATGTGGGTGACCAGAAGCCTGTCCCGAAGTTCACTTTCATTTGAACAAAGGGACATGGTTATATACACACACACGCACGCACTCTCCATGATCACATAGTAAAACACGGTGGTGAGAAATCGCAGTGTGGTTCCTACCTAAGGCGGCTACCACCCAACGCGATGGCTTCAGTTGAATTCTGGACTGCCTAGATCCCTGGCAGTTTCTCCGTTTGTTTTATAATTAGCCTGTGTCTAAAATACTATTGTAATTAGCTCCCATGGCCTGGGCGCCGGCGGGCTCAGTGGTCAGAGCAGGCGGCGGAAAGTACAAGGGTACAGCCTGTGCCAGGGAGGATGCTACGGGTGCAGGGGCCAAGGGGTCGCTGTGTTGCTTCCCTGGGCTCTGTCAGGACCGTGAGACGGACACGTGAGGTCGTACGCCGAGTTTTCACACACGCATGCATACAGATTTCTTATTAGCTCAGAAATGTGGGTAGGTGGGCGGGAGTGTATTTTGTAAAACCCAAAGCTAAGATTTCTTCTCCTAAGTTGAGGATAAAAATGTGATTGAGTGTTTAATATAGCAGACCCCCTTTTTTAATCCTCGTATTGTTCCGAAGAGATGAGTAGCATCCGTTGCATATTAAAATGTATAGAAATGAGACTTAAAGATCTTTCTGATTTTAAAGCACAAATTCTGTCAAAGCAACGGCAGGGACTTGGAGAACTCACTGGCCCTGGGTTCAGACACGTGCCTGTGTGCTAGTGCCACCCTACTGCATGACGGGGGCAGGTCACCATTTTCTCAAACGTGAAATGTAGGTCATATGAGACCTTTCCGCTGAAAAGGCATTTCAGTGTGAAGCCCATTCGTTGTTCGTTTTTGAAGGGATGGTAAGGGTGCTAGACTCTTCCATAGGTTTGCTAAATGCTTAGACTCTTCGCTAGAAAAACTGCACCTATCAACATTCACTCAAAATTGTGAAGACTAATCATTTGTGGGCCTTCTTCAAAACCTTCTCTTCCTAAGATCCTACAGAGCCAGGAGTAAATCTTTCTACAATAGTTCAATCGTCTTATTTTATAAATGCAAAACAGGCCCAGAAAAGATGAAATGACCATCCAAAATCACAGTGTTGTTAAGTAGTTAAATCAAGATTCCCTGCCCAGGACAGTGCTGTGTCAGCAATCACTGCTTATTCCTAAAAGAACTCAGTATTTCTATTGCAAACTGATTCACAATACTCAGCCCGAAATAGGCAAAATAGTTGTGTAATGGGAAGATAAAAACCTGCTGATGCGGGGCGGGGGGGTTGACTACTAACAGGTGTGGGTTTCTTAAATGGTAACAAAAATGATCCAGATTTAACTAATGGTGATGAGTGCACATCCTTGTGAATATGCTAAAAACCACTGATTTGTAGACTTCAAAATGGCAAATTTTATGGCTTGTGAATTATATCTCAATTTTAAACACCTAATATGATAATCACTCAAAGTGCTATTAAAGAACTTGTATTTAGGGAAATAAATGGGAGACTGAGCATTGAAAATAATTCAAAGGTAATAGCAGCATAATCCTCCTGTGAGTTTTAGGTAGAGGTAAAAGCATTCAGAAAGAGAAAATAGAAAAAGTGGATATGGTTCAACACGCCAAAAGGAATTTATCACACTTACACTTATGGGATATCAGCCAAAGGAAAACATACTTTCACCCTCAGCCTGCTAACGGCTTGGGACTGTCCGATGATCACATGAGGAATAAGTCTATCCGGTATCATCTGCATTTTAGGACTGCTGTATTACTACCAATTAGAAAAGCGTTCCACTGTGTGTTAGAGAATAGTTCAGTGTTAAGGAAGTGAGTGGACTCAGCATACTGCTGATCTGAAAAGGGGACAAGGCCTTGTGTGCTGGAATCATCTGACAGGTGTGTGTAGTGGGCCTGGTACACACTGCTGATGCTAACCTGTCCCTCTATACACCCTGGTGTTCTAAGTACCAAAGAGTGAGGCACAGACATTTGGTAGACGTTGGGAATGCTGTGATGCCGATGTCACTGGTACAGTATGTCTCAGCCAGGGTAACAGAGCTGACTTGAGTGTGTGTACAAAGACAGATGATTTCTAGAAGTGACCCCAGGTGACAGGTGCGGGAGACAGGAACAGGGGAGATGTGCAGGGAGGAAGAGCCCTGGGGCAGGAGAGCAAGGTGCAGCTGAGGTGAGCTGCTCTCCTCTTACCTCTGTGAGAAGCTCCTCACTGTGGCACTGGCTGGAATGAAAGGTGGGCAGAAAGGATGAGAGTGGGGACACAGCAAGCTTTAACGATGGCCCATTCCCATAGACCTCTGGGACCAAAGAGGAAGCAAAGCCAAGCAACTTCACTCGCAAGATTCCAACCACAGAGACCCAAGGCCTCCTGGAAAAGGAAGGAGATGAGCTCTCAGCACTATTCCAATTATTTGCTCCTAGAACTGAAGTCAGTACTGCTCCTGCCATTTCCACAAGCCATCATGGAATAGAGACGGCACGTTCCGTGAGAGTGAAGACGACGTGAAGTTCATTTACTCTGTGTACACAGTATGTGTGCCAGTACCACCCCGATAACACATTCTCAACAAACAGAGTGAGGGTGAAGTCACAGCACTGTGAGGAAAGTGTCATAGCTTCTGGTCTTCATACCCTGACACTCAAAAATGCTTTTGTGAACCAGTTATAAGCAAGGGAGATGATAAGTTACCACTTATTAACCCAAGCACAATGCTTTGTACTTTATATACATTATCTCATTGAAATCTCACAAAGTCCCCTAAAAGAAGAGCAATAAATTCCCATAACTATTTTGTGAATAAGGAACCAGGCTTCAAATAGTGGCCCAAGGTCACACAGGTGGTATGTAGCGCAGCCAGAATTCAAAACCAGTTTGACTTACTCCAAAATGCATATTCTTAAATATTAATCTCTCTTCTGTTCTGAGCCATCTATTCTCTACATGAATAACTCCGGTAATGGGAATCTCATTCATTATTTGCCAAGATAGCTTGCTCAATTTTTACAGAGCCCCTGGGGCCATACAGAATAAGGCGATCCACATTTCTTTCTCTCAATATGCAAACTACTTGGAACATCTATATCTCTCTAGAACTCATTTCAAATGATAATCTTTCCTTTTTCAAAGACCTGCGTTGCCCCGCTGACATTTGGCCTCAGATGTTACAGGAGGGCGCGGTGTGTCATGTCTGAGCTCCACTAGGAGATCGATGAAATCTTTTCCTGTTCAGAGACTTTGCTTCTGGCGCTGGTACAATGGTGGCCTCTCTCTTTACTTTGACTGCGAGGAGGCTCAGAGTCCTGGTGATTCTACTTCACCATTTGTCTGGTATTAGTTTGTGAAAATGTATTGTTTTCTGTTCCAACTCCCTTTTCAGTGGGGAAGGAAATTTACGCCCTTGGCCTGAGGGGGGCGGATGCACATTCTCACCACCAGACCTTAGAGATCCTTTAGTTCAGCTTTCAGAAAGAAGAAAGCTTAGACCTGGAGCGAGCAAATACCATATTTTCCCATGTATAAGACTGATATTTTTATCTAAAATTGTTGGAACAAAAATTGGGGGTCATGTTATACACGAGAGTAATACATGTATTGATGTCTTAATGTTGGGTTAGAAAAGTAGGGGTTGTCTTATACATAGGGGCGTCTTATGCATGGAAATACACGGTAACACCCCATAGCTTTTAGACTCTTAACCCCAGGTTCCCAGAGGAAGGTGGCAAGATTAGCTTGGGTCACAGATGGTGAGTGATAGATCAGACCCTCTTGCTATCACTCATTTAATTTACTTATTGACTCTTGCAAAAGTATGAATCACAATACACCTGGCCCTATTCACTTTCATTTATCATTATTCATTCCCTTTGCAACACAAGCCTCTAAGCACTTGAACTGCTTGCACAGTGGGAAAGAGCTATTGGAAGCCACACCTTTCAGCTGCGTTTCAAAAACTGTCTTCCATGAGGCATAGAGGTGAGTGACGGTATGTGGAACCTGCTGTCCCCGCACAGCCATCACCACACTTTTTCTCAGGCGCCTCACCTCATAGCCAAATGCTTGCTCTGGGTCTTGCTTCAGGACAGGGAGGTCAAGATCAGGGAGGGAGAGGACAGTGAGTGTATATCAGGTGTGACCCTCTCAAATGCCCCTGCCCCTTCCCATCAGCCTTGACAGTGGAATACGGCAGGCATCTCTCTCTCTCTCTTTCTCTCTCTCTCTCTCAGCTGCAAAGATGCATAATGTTGACACTGACAGATATCAGAGGTGACTGTAGGATCAATATTTTTATGACATTGTCAGGATTGGTTGGGCAATCTGCAGCTGTGTGCTCACCAGCCTTTTATCACCAGGTCATAGAGAAGCCAACAGTCTCCAAAGACGGAGCCCAAGCAGGAAGGCTTGCTGGGTCTCAGCGCCTTCTCCTTATCGAAGACAGGGGCATTGGCAGGGCTGTGGAACAGGAGAATGCCTCTGTTCCTTCTATGCCTCTCTAAAGCATGGATGACAATTCTAACAGGAACTGAGGATGAACAGAACCAAGTGGGGTAGTGTGGGATTTCCTGGGGCTGCAAAGCCCCATGGGTGGCCTGGGTCTGCTGCTCTTTGCTGCAGGGGCTTCTTCTGTGAAGCTGGACACACACCCCGTTTTCACACATTTATGGACAGTGCTCCCTCTCCCCTGAGGCCCATAAAAAAGGTAGGGCCAAGAAAACATGTGACCCTTCTTTTCTGGGACTCCAAGGCCTTCACAAAGAGGAGGAAATTCTTTAAGGCAAGACAAGAAATCTTGGGGAAGCCAGGATGGCTCAGTAGGTGAAGCACTCACTTTGCAGCCCCTGGGAACCAAGGATCAAATCCCAGCCCCAGCCTGTGAGACCATATGCTGAATTGGGGCGTGTTTCCCTCGCAGGAGGCCCCCAGCTCAGTTCTTGCCCCACCCGCCTCGGTTCAGCCCTTGGCTCAAAGGGGCATGCCTCCCATGTGGGAGGCCCCTAGCCCGGTCCCCACCCTGCATGACTCCCATCCCCCTGTGTGGAAGGAAACCATGTGGAAAACTGATGAAGGACAACTATGGAGACTGCTCTGGGCCCTCCCCCTTCTCTCTGTCTCTCTCTGTCAATAAAACAATAAAACAAATCGTAAAAAAAAAAAAAGACAAGAATTCCTGGATCCTTCCATTTTTCCACATCTGAGGCCATCTTTACCTTCAATTAGCACGGAGGGCTGTAGACCTAGGCCTAGAAGACCTGCGTCTACACCATGCAGGGACTCCTCTGGGATTCCTACGTCTATGTGGGGCCTGGAACAGGCCAACGGCAATCCAATCTGCCTTCAAAGTTCCAGTGCTCCTGTTGTTTCGTTTTCTATCTCTTCAGTCATTTGAATTACAACCCTAATGCCTGTCCATTGAAATATCTTGAAAAATATAAATATCCAATTATAAAATCTATGCTCTCTGCTTCTCACATCTACACTGACATTCCATTTTTTAGAATTTTAGAAATACACTGTGTATTCTTCCATAATTTATTCTCTGCATGTATAAATGCATATAAATCTGTACACATTTCTTGTTTTATAAGCAAGATAATGGAATATCGTATTGCATACTTTATTTACTTAACAATATTTTGTAGATGTCTTTTGCAGTTAATACCTGCATATTTTTAGTGAGCAAATTGTTTACTTTGGTCTAATTATACATTTACTTTCCTAAATAATTTGCCCCCCTCCCCTTCTTCCAAAAATATTTCCATCTTAATGACTCAGGTTTTTGAGGAGAGGGTTATTTCTGGGACAGATGAGTGCATTTCTCCATTTCTCTGTGCTGGGTAGACCTCCAAAGCTATTGCCTTCATTGGCTTGCTCTCGTACATGCACGTGTGAATACAAACTGTCACCATCATCACCATCATCATCACCATTAACGTCATCATCATCACCACAAAGATACTGAGGCCCAGAGAAAGGAAATGACTCCCTAAGCCAGTCCTCAGGCAGGTGACTGAAATGGATGAAAAATGTATCTCCTGGCTTTCACTCATAATCTTTTGTATTCTGACACATGAATTTCACCCAGTCCTCTTTCTTCGAGCACGGGGAGCTCAAACCAACCAGATTTCACAGCTTGTGTCAGCTCTGATTGATGGGTAGCGACACTATGTTTAAGAGACAGTGTGGGAAAATATTTCCTGATCAATAGAGATAAGGATATGGGACCCGGGGTGACTTGTTTCACTCCGATTACACTATTACTCTATTTTACACTATCTATCGCAGGTGGCTTATGCCATTACCCTGAGGGAATCCTACAACAGTCACAAGTCACCAGTTTCTGGACACCCAGAGCCAGTCTCTCACTGTGTCCTGCCTGGGTTCCCTAGTTTGACACTAAGGAAACTGAACAAGGTCAACTTCTAAGCCATCTCTACTGCCCCATGAGTCTTTTAAGAGTGTCCCCTGTCTGGATACCAGGAAGGCTGCGAATATCCTGGAGTATCTGGAAAAGAGCCTGTGGCCTGTTTACCCCATGGAAACGGTGCTGGGGTAGTTCCCATGACCCAGGGAGCTGCGAACACGACTCAAGTTCAAATCCTACAGATGGGACCTCAGTTTCCCTGAGGGCCTGGTGCGATACCTCCTGTAAGTGAGAAGTAGAACGCAGCCTGAAATCAAGAGTGAAATAAGCAAGAGCCTACACCTAATGTCACTTGCAAAGCTGGATTCTCTATGATTTAAAAACAGAAATGTGAAAAGGGAAATTATACAATCAATAGAGGGAAATGTCGGAGCATATGTCTTTGTGAACTGGGACTGGGGAAGAGTTTTCTGAATTTCTATATATAACTTCAAAAGCAAAAAACACAAAGAAAAACGATGACTCTGAGTATGTCAGAATTAAGAATTTCTGTTCAATGCAGAAAACACAGGAAATGTTTTTAAAACTGTCAACTTACTGGGAGAAGATATTTGCAATGTATTAAAACAACATTTCTTTGTTTCTACAAAGAAAGTCTTCAAACCATTAAGAAAAAAGAAAAGAATCGTAATAAACATAGGCAAAGCATATGAACAGACAACTTAAAGATGAAACTCAAATGGCTATCAGCCACAGGAAGAGATCCTTTGCTCATTAGTAATGCGATAAATACAGTCTAAAACGGTGGGAAAAGTGAATAACATAACTTTAAACATAATTGACTAGCAAAGGTTAGAAAGCTGGATGATATCAACTGTTGTAGAGGCTGCAAGAAATATGAGACACTTCATAGAAGCAGTAATTCTGGAGAGGAATCTGGTAGCATTTAGGTAAAGTAAATTATATGCCTATGACCCAGCAATTTCACTTCCGGGTACATACCCATTCTGGATTGTTCTCTGTGTCTTGAAAGGGCGCCTGGGGAAGGATGTTGGCCTCAGTGCTGTTGTAGTAGAGGGGAACTGGAAACACTCACAGTGCATGCTGATTGGGTGGTCAAGAAGTTGGGGGAACCGGGATGGCTCAGTGGGTTAAGTGCCCACTTTGCAGCGCAGGGGACCGGGGATCGAATCCCGGCCCTGGCCCATGCGGACCCATATGCTGAACTGGGAGCTTCCCCAGTTCAGTTCTCAGTTCTCTCTCTGTATCTCTCTCTCTCTCTCTCTCTCTCTCTCTCTCGTCAAAAATAAATAAATAAAAAAAAATAGGGGGAAAAAAGAAGAAGTTGCCGGTTATGGATACACAGAGTTCAGCACAGCTATTAGAAGCAACAAACTCAATACACACAGGGCAACCACACACTCTTGGGCAGCAAATGCAGGCACAGTAAGATGTCAAACAGTATCACTTACTGAAATTGACCCAGCTGAACGTCTGGGTACCTTTCACACTAGATACACAAACAGCAGTACCCAAGACACATTGCCTACCTATGTCAGCAACAGGAGTGGGCAAGGAGAGTCAAAGGTAAAGGATGAAGGAAGCACAGTGTCCTTTCACAACCAGCAATGATGATGTACTCATTAGCCTGTTTCAGTAAAACGGAAATAAAATAAAAGGCAACAGGATTCAGAAGTTTTGAGACCTGCCCAGGTCCCTTACTCCTCTTCTGTGCAGTGAAGGAAATATGTAACCCTTGAAATCATCTCCGATCTAACATCCATGATTCATTGGGTGCATGCAGTTTCAGCGTAGCATGGAATTCTTTTACAGTGCTGTATTGGCTCTTGTGACACACAGGAGGGCGCTCCCTGCCCACAGATTTTAAGAATCCTGCCTTGTCACTCCAACTTCCAACCAGAACTCTGGTTGGAAGATGACCCCCACCACAACCACACACCCATTCTTTATTCTGTGCTATTCTTTCACTGCTTGAGATACACGAAGCACACACTTAGTACAGAGTTATGAACGATAGATTTTAGAGAAGTCCTGAGCCAAACTGAGCATCTTTGGGTGGAGTTTTGTGCTCCCCAAACATGCCAAGCATGTTTCCTCTCTTGTTCACCCTCGCTCACCCACACTCCAGTGTTCTTTCTGCCCACCCACAGCTTCCATCTTGCCTCACCTAGTTTTCCACACACACATCTGCCTTCCTGAATTGCCCTCCTGCTCCTGCCTCTTAATGAAGACGTTTGAAGACGTTGGCACAAGTACTTGATATGTCATCACAGATACTTCTGATACACATTTCTGCTAATGTACATCAAGGGAGTCATATTTCAGCTCAGCAGGAGAAAAAGATGGCTATATGACCATTAGAGCTCATAGTAGGGCAGCCTGAAAACAGAGTAAATTCTCTTTTCCTGAAAGTGTTCAAGGGCAGACATTGACCATGCAGGAATTGTATAGAGTGGGCCCACCTTTCTGATGGGCAGCTGGGGTGGGCGTTACTTAATATTCTCACCATTCTTTTTGTTTGTTTGTTTTTGGTATTAGTGGATTCAATTTTGATCTCCCATCTGATTTCTTTTCAAGTAAATTTACATTCCCTTTGTGACTAGGGAGAAAGTAAAAAAATCGACCTGAGGTCCTGTAAACTTGTCCTCAGGGGGAGAGAAAGTGACTGTGGAAACCCTATGATGAGCACACGTGACAAGAACTGCACTGGCCACAGGCAGGCGAGCCTGGCTCCCATCTCTGGCCATGCACAGGTGGTCAGCCTGTGAGCGCATCAGCTCAGTAGCCACCGCATTTGAGATGAGTTAGGAGACCTGCAGGGAGCCCCCAGCGCCCACCTCCCAATGCTCCCCTTGAAGCTGCCGGCATGCTGGGGTGCCTCCAAGAGGACACGGGGGAGGCTCCCTGGGAATGCCTTCTGAACTTCAGTCATGCTAGCCAAACAGCTCCACAGAATTAATTCCACATGAGGGCATGTGTCTTTCTAGAATTGTCAGAGCGCATAGCTGCCTGTGAGAGTGAGCAGAAGGGTGACATGAGAGGAGAATGGGCTATGTGGAGGGTCACCATGGGCCAGCCCACCCAAGACCGCAGACCAAGGTGCAGTTAGCACGACCGCATCCCAGCCAGACACATGCTTGGACATTCAAAGCTGAGCTCACATCAGGGCGGTAGCTCAGTGACTCGGATGCCCTAAGGTGCACACGAACTTGCAGGCTTGTCCAAGTGTGGGGTCTTCTGCCATAGAGGGTTGAAACCAATTTTAACAATCTTCTTAGAATGCTTCTGCAGCTGCTGTGTGGACCAGGAGGGAGGGCGAATAGAAGGCCAAACACTTTCTTATGGCAATGACCTTTCTTAACAGGCCCTCCTCCCCTCGGTGGACTGTTGGAGGTGTAATGCTGCTGGAGTCCAGGGGGTTGGCTGAGAAGACACCCGCAGGCCTGGGATTCCATATTTAGGCATTTTGTTAAACAATTCCTCTCTGCCCTTGAATTGCCCAAGTACCGGTTCCGTCTCTTCACTTGAGCTACTGAGGGGCCATTGAGCACCCTGAAGACAGAGAGAGCAATTGCATAAATGCTCCTGTTGTTATAAAGGACCTGGATGCGTTCATTGCTTCTGTCCTGTGCACACTTCTTGGGTGTCTGTTCACTTATTTGATCATTTACTACTTACTTATTGAGGGCTTCTACTGTCTGCCAAACTCTGCCCTAGAGGGTGGCGTTTCAGCGTGAGAAGGGGAATGAATGCAGTGTTTTCACACAGAGTCGCATATTTAATGGTCAGAGCTCATCCCTTGACTTACACATGTGGGGTTGGGGTATATTTACCTTCTTCTAGAGGAGACAGAGGGCAGCTTCTGTTAGAATCTGCCAGGTAGACTGTGAGAAGAGCACTAATTACTACAGTGCATCACTGCTGTGGGGTCCTTCTGTGGGACCTCTCTAAGCACCCCTCTTAGCCCAAGGGCAGACTGAGAAGTAGAGAACACGGATCCCGGAAGCGTGTTTCAATGCTGCCTATCACCCAGTCAAGAATCTCGTTCCTGGGAAGAGAAACGGAGGCCAGAGAAAGAATCTGGACTCAGCCATGACCATGACACTCCACATCCCAGTCTCTCTACTCAAACATCCTGTCACCAGCCTCAGACACGTCCTTCTGTGTCTCTGCAAAGGCTGGAATGTTCTGCTCTGTCCAGCCCAAGTCTGTCCATTCATCAGCCCTGACTGGAGCACCATGCCTTCTGGGAAGCTTCCCTCAGGGTCTCCGGGAGGGATTGTAACCCTTCTTCCTGAGTGCAGAGTGTGCACACTGCCCTCTGCTTCACCCCTCCTGTGCTGGCCCAGTTGTTTATTGGAGCTCACTCATCTGCAGGGAGCTCCCTGAAACCCAAGGATTACGTCTGGTGGGTCCTGGAATAAGCAGGGCCTAGCGCAGTGCTTCCCAACAGGAATGAATGGACAAGCCTGCCCTCTGCTTAGAGTTTCTGTTCCTACAACAGCCTCTAGAGGGCGGCCTGCAGCTAAACTCTGCCAGCAGGTTCCTACATGGCTCCAGACCACACAGAAAGGTTTCTCAGAACTGGATGGCACACCAGGGAGTTCTAGGGGACAGCTGCTTCTTGGCTCCATAGGATCCCCCCAAAGCCTCTGAGAGGGCCGTCCCTGCGGATGCATTTCAAGGTGCTCACCTTGGGAGCCTCCTGCCAGGCCCTTGCCCTGATCTGGAGACTCCTCCCTCTTCGGGCCTAGGCTGTCCTTGCAGCTGAAAGGCGTATGTTTCCTCACCCATAGCGCCCATCGTGCCCCTGCAGCCAGGCGTGCAGGAGCAGGAAGGGCCCTCTTCCACCTGCAGGGCCTCTCTGTGTGACAGGTCCTCCCACAAACCCTCGTGTGGGCACTGATACCGCTCCCAGGCCGTGTCCGGGCCCACGCTGCCCCACCTGACCGGGGGCCTTTCTGCACCACGTCTGCTGCCCCATCCTGCTCTCCAGCCTTCCACTTCGCACCTTGTTCTGGCCACTGACCCAGGAAGGCTTTGAACACGCCATGAGCGGTGTGGCTCATCATGGACCACACATCTATTTTGAAAACAGCTGTGGCCAAAAGCCAAAAAGGATGGTGTCCGAGGACTTTCATGACACCATGGTCCCAGACAGACACTAGCCAGTCAACGGGGCAGACGCCAGGGGCGGAGCCCAGCACAGGGGGGCTGGTGGGTGCAGCCCGTGCCCTCCGCCCTCCTCCCCTTGCCCGGGGTGTGTTCCAACCGCCACGGGAGCTCACTGGCCCGGAGCTCAAACCAGATTTGACACTGCATCTAATCATCCAGGAAACCTGGAGAGTAGGTTTTATTATTCTCATTTTATAGCCTAATTTTGTAGCCTATTGGACACTAGAAATACACAGAGATTTCTTGTAGTTTTGAGAAAATGCAAGCCTTGTATTTATTTATACCATGGCAGGAAATTAGAGAAATAACAGAAAAACACCGCAGTGACTATATCATGTCTTTTCTCCGGTAGAAAAACTTGGAAGCTTGAGATGAGTCTTGTATCAGGGGGACAGTTGCTCACCAATGTTGGTGCTCCCTATCAGCCCTCCCTACCTGCTACACACGTTCACACACAGGTACACACATACACACACACACAGACACACACACCGATGAGTTGGTATACCAAGTCACTAAAGCACACCTTCCTTATAGCTTGTCCAACGGGCTTAGAATTTACCTGAAGTGCTCATGTTTCACTGTGTCGTCAGTACTGCATCTTTCCCTTGGGGGAGTGTCCTCCCCCATGATTCTGAAGGGACAGTCGTTCACATGGTCTCCCTCCCCCAGTCACACCGTCCTGGATGGGACTGAGGCCGGGAAAATGGCTGGCACACTTCTCTGTGGTTATTGGCTGTTCTGATGACGGGGACGGAGTATGATGGGCCTGGTGGAGACAGCTTGTCTGAGGTGAAAACCACCCCTCTCCTTCCTCAGGGAGAAGAACAGGTCAGAGACGAGGAGACAGGGTCCTGATGTGGTCACCTGGCCCCAGGGATCCACCGGTGCCTGGAACTAGGAAGAGCCCCTTGGATTTAAATTTTTTTTTGTATTTTAGTCATTGAGCCAACAAATTCATATTAAAAAAAAAGCTGGACTACGTTCAGTTACACTTTTGCCACGAGCAATTAAAAAAGATCGGGTTATGGATTATTAATGGAACAAACACATTCTAGGTATTCTGGGGGCTATGAGCATGAACACGGCCTTATTACTAGGGGCGAGGAGGTAAGGTACCCACCAAAGGGGAAGACCAGGTCAAATGCCAGTTGCTCTGAAGATGGGACTAGAATCCCACACGGGCTCTGAGAATCCAGGAAAGCTCATTCTGGTGTACGGAGAATTCCCCCCATGTGAGGCGGTTGAAGGAGGGGTTGAGAAATCAGATAGACTTCCCATTCTTAAATGATTCCTCCTTTCTTTGAGGTCTTATTGTATAAAAAAAGTCATTAGGCAATTAATCCTACACGGCCTTGTGACATCTTTTCTATTGTCTGGAATTGTTATTTTAATCTTTTGTTACTAATTAATATTTTGCATGCTCCAGCCTCGTCTCCCGAACTAGATGGAGAATGCTTTGAGAGTGGAGACCTGTCTTGACTATTTTTAACTGGCAAGAAAAACCATATTCTACACTGCCTTCAACCACAAAGGGACCTGAAGAGTAGGTTTTATTTTTCTCATTTTATAGACAAGAAAAGTGATGAATGGAGGGCAACAGCTCATTTAAGAACAAACAGTTAGCGGCAGAAGCAGGTTCATACCTGGATGGTTCTCATCCAAAGCCTGCCGCAGGGGCCTGGGAGCACCGCCTTGTGCACGCCTGCTATGCAATAAACACCCTTTGATTCTCACCATTCTTAACCATCAATGATTTAAGATGTATAATTAAAATTTGATGAAGGTCAATTTTCAAATTCAAGTTTTAGCTTCTCATCAAATGGTCTTAAGCTTCAGCTGAGAGCTTCAGCTTAGACACAGAGAACTTCATACCTAGGAGGCAAATATTGACCCAGGTGTCTCTTGAGGGTGTCTAAGTTTGAAAACTGGAAACACTCCATCCTTTCAAATGAAATCAAAAGAGATTAGGTTCTGTGTGGAAGTCTACGTGGGGTGCGTATCTTATCATCACAGAAGGACCTTAGGGCACCTGAGGCAGACAGGGGGTACAGCTGGGCCTGAGCAGGAGACTGGTTTCTGGTCCCAGCTCTTGCTGCATCTCATTGGGCTTCCATAGCCTTTCGTGCAGTGTGAGATTGCCTCTTATATCAGTGTTTTATAGAAACGTAACTTCACATTTTCTATAGGAAGCCCTGCAATTTTTAAAATTAGAACTCACATAGTAATTCAGGCATTAGTGAACAGCTACTACACAATATACATTTATGATAATACTCATGATATAAGAATACTGACGGAGATTTGGGATAGCTCAGTGGTTGAGTGCTTGCCTCACAATCATGGGGGCCAGGGCTCCATTCCCCATATGTGGAACTGTGGCGCAACTGGTAACCACCTAGGTGGCTCAGTGGCCAAGGTTCTTGCCTCCCACGAGGAAGGTCCCCAGTTTGGTTCCTACCCTGTGTGGCCCCACATCACCTGCGTGGAATAGAACCATGTCACAACTAATGATGTACAACTATGGAGACTGCTCTAGACCCTCCCCCAGTCTCTCTCTCCCCCTCTTTTTCTCTCTCTCACCTTCTGTCAACAATAACATAAATCTTTAGAAAATACTGACATCAAGCTTTGCTCTAAGCCGACAGAATAAGGATTAAACCACACACTAAGTCATTCAAGGATCCAAATATCTGTTCCTATGTTCTGTTGCAAGTTCGGCTCCTTTACCTTTTCTTCATGTACATGATAAGTAAATAGACCCCTTGCTATTTAATGTTTATGTTCATCTCTCCTTTCAAATTTTATTTCCCTTATTTCTTTCTGTCAAAATATAACAATCTCTTCGATCATTCATACAACTCAATGTATTTCATGAGTATCTATTATGTGCCAGTCATTGTGTTGCAGTGCTGGACTATTAATGGGTCCCCTCATTCTCTCCTGCATAAAGTACCATCCTTCCTCTACTCTCCACCCATGATCCAGGTTGTTCTGTTCTAGTCAAGTCCATACATGCCACTCCCCACATGCCACTAAGCTCCTTGAGACCAAGGAGAACATTCTTTATCTTTGCGATCCCTTCAGTACCCAGAAGACAGAGCAGACACATTTTTGTTTTGCTGATTTGATTTGAAAGAATTTTCATACATTGGGCAAGACAAACCCCATTCAACAATTAACTAATAAGATGCTGCTGTTGCCTATTTAGCACCATTGACATAGTCATATAAGGTTCTAAAAGGTATGTTATTGATGAGTAGAAGAAAGAACAATTTGTAATAGAATGCTACATGAAGCAAAGAACCACCTATATTCAAAAAGAAAATAAGAACAGAAAAAAGAAAAACAAGAATGATCTATGTATGACTCAAAGATTTGTTGGGATTTGGGCAAAGACCTAAATAGGTATTCTAGATTGGGACAGAAACAGAAGGAAAAAGAGACTTTTTGGGTCTTATTGTGAACCCAACCTGAGAATGAATTCTAAAAATAGAAGGCAATCCAGGAGATCACGTATATATCAACTATGCAATAATCATAGCATCCCTGGAAGCTAGTTACATTGTTTAATTAAATGTCAGTTCACCTAATATCTCACTCAGCTCCTTCCTGCTACTGTTAACATCTCTCCTCTCTTTATTCAGTCCCCAGAGAAAATAGAGGACAGTTAATGATCCCCTCAGAAGACGGTGTAAAACAGTGCTAGAGAAAGACTTTTAATAATATATATCAAGTATGTAGAACCAAAGGTGATAATTCAAGTGTAACTTTTAAGATTTTTCAAATGCCTTATTCCATCTGCCTTGCTCTGATGACTTCTATGAACACATTTTCATTTTCTAAATGTAGAATTACTAGAATCTACTTGAAAAGAGATATAACAGTCAAACAATGTTCTCATTTTGAGGTGTGATTATTTCCCCCTATTTTAAAAGCCTAACATAAAATGTGATATGCTTTTTTTTTTTTTAACTTTATAAGGGACATCAACTCTTTTATGTCTATTTTTTTTCCCTCTGAGCTTCTTCCAGCTTGGAGAATATTATAAATATGAAAAGAAATGCAGTTAAGTTCAATTTCCAGTTTGCAATAAAAAGTCAATTTATTGTCTGGTAAATATCCTCCTCTTGACTGCATCTCTTTCATGCAGCTGAAAATTCTGCCAAAGAACCTGGGCTTGCCTTTCCATTTAAAAGAAGGAGGGTTGTGTGTTGCTGCTTCTATTTCATCTTTCCTATACCCTACTCCCCATCTCTAAAACAGGACTATGATCTTCTATTTCTTTATGCTGCTGAAGTACAACCCTAATATATCTTAATGAACAGAATCTTCACTGTTTTTGAGCTCACTCTCAAATCAAAACTCTTCTGGATGCTACATTAACCCTCAAACCTAAGTATACACTTGAACCTGCCTCAAATGAGATTGCACTTGAGAGTCAGACATCAAAAATGTTATCACTGAGAGGACCATTGGAGAGCAGCTAGTTCAAACCTCTAATTTAGCACAGGATGAACTTATGACCCAAAGCGGCTTAGTGACTGGATGAAGGTCATACCGCTGGTTAGCTCAGAGCTCAGATAAGCATTGCGTTGCTGCTTCTATTTCTGATTTGGCCTTTTTATTCCATTTACCAACATTTTCCAAGCTGTGCTTTTTAAAATAGCAATTTTCAGGAAAGATGTTAATAGGTATATTAAATGAAAAGAAAAAAAAATAGCGTTCTGGGCCAAATAAAATATATCAGTTTAACCCAATGTTTTATAAATTTATTTCATAGCTTTATTTGTTGCTGGGCTACACAAAGAATTTAAAGTGTTCATTGCTTCTTGTGACTCCCCAAGAGAGATGTTTTACACAATTTGGCCACCGTATTTGACTACAGATAATTTTAAAAATGACTTTTTGTGAGCCTCCATTACTATATCTCTGCACTGCCATACCACAGAATAGTGTTTGGAGAACGCCACCTTCTACTGGAATGCTACAGAAATAGGACTGTGTTTGCCAGGGTAAATGTGATGTCTCAGCTCTTTCCCATACTCACTGGCTGGGTAACCTTGCATACTTAGATGACACTCTCCGAACCTGAGTTCTCATCTGTAAAATGTGAGCTCACCTCTCCTACCTACTAGATTGTTAGGAGAGGGTACAGGTGAGTAAAATATGGAAACTGTAATTATCAAATTGGTTTTGTGACAGTAGGTGAAAGTATCTACTATACAGCATAATTAAATCTATGGAATATAAAACTCAAGGATATAGTCAATAGTTTAGGGGTTACCTGAGAGTAAGAGGGAAGGGGGTAGGGTAGAGGGAGGGGACATCAAATACATGGTGATGGAAGGAGAACTGATTCTGGGTGGTGACCACATAATGCAACACATAGATGATGTAATGTAGAATTGTACACCTGGAACCTGTATAATTTTTACCAACCAATGTCACCTCGATAAAATTAACAATTAAAAAAAAAGATAAGGTGAGAAATAAAACACAAGCACATAGAAAGTTATATGAATGTGAGCGGTGGTTAGCAAATTTGACTCTGTGCTATCAACCTAAGAAAACAACAAAGCACTCTTACTTACCATCGGCAAATAGTGGGTAAAGTGACAGTAAACCCACATCTCAGGAGAACCCCAGCATTCCTCAGTATTGCAGCATATCAGAAAACTCCATGGTTTTTCAACTCTAAGAGCACAGATTCTGAAGTCATATAGATCTGGACTTGAGATCCACCTTTGCTTCTGACTTGGTTACTTTAGTTAATTATATAATTTCTATGAGCCATAATCTTCTCTTTCATACAATGAACAGAACATAAATGCCCACAAATGGAATGATGTTCCCACAAGGTGAGAAAATGCATGATGCCACTATCTTGCAAATAGGGAGCTCCCAGTAAATGAGAGTTATAGTGGACACTTTTCTAATAATACCTTTCAGTAGAAAACAACATTTATCATCAGTCTCTTTTGCTGATGGCTTACAGTGAATTAGGTAATAATACCAAAGAGGATCACAATAAAAATAATTTGGTAACAAGCTAGAACATGCAGTTGTGTTACCTTAACTCAAGGAATAGATTAATCACACAACCTGGATAAATAACTTTTCCTGCCAACTGGCCTTTTTTAATGAGTAGAACAATAGAAAAAAAAACCCCTTATGCTTCTGGAAGATGCCTAGAATCCAAGTCGTCTATATTACCAACATAGAATGATCCAGAATCATTCTGGATCATCTGAGTGAAGAGTAGGTATATTTGGCAATTATTATAAAATAGAGATAATGGGTGATCATGTCTCTATGTTCTACTATACACAGCAGAGCTACTATAATTTTATATCAAAAAATTTCAAAGCAGGTGATATTGGTCATCCATCACAGCAATAAAAGTATCTTCAAAAGTTCCCATAGGAAGCTCATACTAAGTAATATGGTTCCTGGGCAACCTGCTGATATTACACTGACTGCCCAATATATCAGGATATGATGGAATGATTGATCTGACTCACTATAGATGGTTGGATCTAAACCAATTACATTTTGACAGACAATTGCCAAAGAAAAAAAGTGAACAGCTGACTTAGAGCCATTTTTTTCTGATAATAGTAAGCAAACAGGACCAATTGTGTACTGAGATCACCTCCACTGTGTGACAAGTATAGATATACAGATAGCACCTGGAAATCACTCAAGCAGGCATCCATTATGCCAAAAGAGGAATTCTGGGTACATTTTGAATAATGAATATATTTTAACAACTGTGGTCTTATCTCTCTCAAGGAAAAACAAAGGAAATTTTACTTACCTAGATAGATAAGATACAGTATTTTTGTCAGTAAAGTGGTAAGTATTTATTCTATGCTTCTTAGCAATTATAAACATCTTTCAGGCTAAACATTAATTGTATGAATTAATGAATTTACTCACTTGTTTGCAGGTATTAACAGAGCATGACCATGCCATGGCAACATCTTCTGGGCTAAAAGCAAGACAAACAGCTTCTGACAAGTTTTTTACTCTCTAAGGGCATATAATCTAGTTGTTGTGAAAGTCACATAGCTGAATTTATTAAGAAACCAGGAAAAAATATGACTGAGTGCTTGATAAATAGACAATAAGTACTTATTGAAGTTCAGAAAAATGGGATACAATAGAAACTAAAGCATTCAGAGAAGGCTTTGCTGAGAAGAAGAGGACTTCAATTAACCCCTACAAAAAGCCCAGTGGCTAAAGATTGAAAAGAGACACTAAGAAAGGGAATTGTAACAGAAGGAATAGTGTGATAGAAAGATTTAATTGAGACTTGAAGTCTGATTTAATAAACAGATATTTATTGAGAACATGCCATCTGCCAGGCACCATTCTAGGGGCTGGGAATAAATAGTGAGCAAAAGTTGACAGGACTTTATTCTTATGGAGCTTACATTCTAATGAAGAATACAATAATTATATTTTTTAAATCACCCATATAAATTGGAAGGTAGTTTCTTCTTGATCAAACTTTAGTCCGGCTGCCCTGAGCACTCTTCATGACAAGGCCTCCTCATGGCTCCTTTCCTTGGCCTGCTGAGTTCAGTTTTAGGAAAGAACCTAGCTAAGCCAGCTTCCTGAGAAACGTCCTACCTTGACAGCTGCTCTCCTAACCTTGATACCTAACCAAGTTCCCTTTAGCTATTTTCATTATCACTCCTTAACAGCTCTTTGGCTACAAATCTCTATTTGGCATGATTGTGTCCCGAATTAAAGTCTCACTCCTCTATTTTAGCAATCTTTTTTTTTTTGAAGATTTATTTTTATTGTTTTTGACAGAGAGAAACAGGCAGACACAGAGAGAGAGAGAGAGAGAGAGAGAGAGAGAGAGAGAGAGAGAGAAGGGGGGCCCAGAGCAGTCTCCATAGTTGCACGTCATTGGTTTTCCACATAGTTTCATTCCAAATGTGGGTGAGAGGCTGCGCAGGGCAGGAACTGGGCCAGGAGCCTCCCACATGGAGCTCACCCCAGTGAGAACCAAACTGGGGGCATATGGGTCTGCATAGGCCTGGTTTGGGATTCAATCCTCAGACCCCAGGGTTGCAAGATGAGCTTGCAACACGCTGAGCCATCCTGGCATCCCCTCTACTTTAGTAATCTTGACTCCAAATGCAATCATCTTGAATAAAGTCCCTCTTCCTGTTTGTAATAAGCATATGATTTAATTTTTCTTTTCAACAAAGTCAAATTATAACTGTGATAATCGTGTAAAGAAGAGGTACCCGGGGCCATAACACCATAGGATAAAGATAAACAGAAAATAATTGAATGTCAACTATTAAAAACATAGTCATGGAGATACAAAGTACAGCATAGGGAACACAGTCAACAATATCTTAATAATTATGTTAGTGCCAGGTGAGTACCAGACTTCTTGGGGTTATCACTTTGTGAGGTATACAAATGTCTAATCACTGTGTTATGTGTACACCTGAAACTAATTTTAAAAACTGTATCCTTCCCCCCAAAGTGAAAGAGTTTGTAGAGGAAATAATAACTAAATTGCAATTCAGGGATGAGTTGCACGTCACTTGGTGAGAAATAGTAGAAAGAGCGTTGCAGTGAGAGGAAGTAGTGTATGTGTGTGTTCAGTAGTTTAAGCCTGAAGAACTAGTAGTAGTGATGCTGTCTAGAGCAGGGGAAGCAAAGAAAACCAGTTGGTAGGGTAAAGCCAGACTTCCCAAACACCTCAATATTAACATATACAAATAAGAGCTCAACATGTTTCTTTTCTAAATCTGGTTCTTTTTTCTATTTCTTCTTCCATACATCCCATTCCTGAGCTACCTCTTTTTTTTTTCCTCTCCCTGAAGTCTGATCGGTCAACAGGCCTTATCATTTCTGCCTCATTACTATTTCTGGAATCCCTTTTCATTGTTCAGTGCTTCATATTTCACTGGAGTTATTAATATTCTCCTAGGTCATTCTGCCTGTTCCCCTCTAACCTGTCCTTCACACTATCAAGATGATCTTTCTAGAAAGTAAATCTTATTGTATAACTGAAACCTTTGACTCGACCATACCACCTATAACTCATCATTCATCCCCATCACCTCTTATAAAAGACATTTCAAGGTGTGTGTTCCCCTGGGCCTCTACCCAAAACCATGAGGCTAAACAGACCATATAAACAGACCCTGTAAATAGCCATAGTAAATAGCAGAGGAGTTTCTAAACACAGTAGCCTTTCCCAGGTTTCCATATTTTTGTAAACAATGTATTTTTGCCCAGAATACCTGCACCCTCAACACTTCCATCCTGCATAGTTGTGTGTGCTCACATGTGCACAGGTACATACACGCACTATATTTTTCAGCATTCAGCTCACATGAGTCATGATCCTTCCTCCTCTCCTATTCCCCACACAGTTCCACTCTCCTTTGTCTATACTGTCACCTTTTTAACTAACTCTCAACACATGACTTTAAATAATTTGAGAACATGAATTAGTTTTGCTATGTTTATGTGCTCAGATTCTAAAATAATTATAATGAATAATCACTGGTTTTTTCCATCTAACAGCAATTCTTTTCTTTTGGGGATGTACTTCCAAGAGAAAGTTGTATGGTCTCTGTGTCCATATGCATATTATGTGACTCTGCCACCTGCCCATGATTAATTGGTACAGGGGTGGGCATTTAATACAACGTGGGAAAAATAGAAACCCTCCCTGAAACTTTTAGACCAATGGCCATGGAGAATGAGTCAATCACAAAATAAAGCTCAAGAGTTGTCAAGTGTCCTGTTATTTCCTTGTAGAGGGTGTCTGTCTACAAGATAAAAAAGAAATTCTAACATACAGGAAGTAGTAAAGAAAAAAAAGTGAAAGAACAAAAAGAACAAGCAAGAGTGACTAGGGGGAAATGTGTCTGTGTGGGGAAGAGACAGACAGAGAGAGAGAGAGAGAGAGAGAGAGAGAGAGAGAGAGAGAGAGAGAGAGAGAGAGATGAGTTTCAGGAACAACACTTGAGTCTCTAATGCCAGTTATATCTGAGGCCTCACTAAACATGTTCTCATCCCATAGTTTGGTCAGAAGAGATAGCTGGTGTTCTAATAAACCCCGCTATTTTCCTAAGCTAAATTAACTTGGATTCTGTAATTTGTAAACAATATATTTGATGAATAAGGAACTGTAATGACTACTATTTATTAATCAGCTATTATTTTGTGTCCAGCACAATCATATGGTTAGAATTTTATTTACTCCTCACAATGATCTAAAAGGCTATTATTATTCTCAGAATAATGATGAGGCCTGAATTCAAATCCAATTTTATCTTCTCAAAAGTCAGTAGTGAGTGAACAATATACATGTATTAAGCATAGCATAAGAAATACAGATTGACTGAAACAGAGGGGCTTCTTTTCAGAAAAAGTGGCACCCCTGTGCTGAGTAGGGTCTTTTATGCGAAAGTTAGGACTCCACACTTAATTTTCTTAACAGCAGCCATTAGAGTTCTGGAACGTGGTAGTAAAGAGAGGACTCATTATACAAAGACCACCTCTACATTGCCTTCAGTCTGCTCAATTCACTTAAAGAACAGGACAGACAAATATTACTTTTTCTCTTACAGGAAATATAAAATTCAGTCCAAGTCAAAAATTTGAGTGGGGAACGTCAGTGGCTGCATTGGCCAGGTGGTCTTTATTTCTGCTAGGTGTGTGTCGAAATATTAACCTTCCCTTGATAGCATTGTTCTACTTTCCTGTATCTGAGATATACTGTTTCTGAACAAATATATGTGTAACTATAATTATAATGTTTATCTGTACTGAGTGAGGTGAGGATAGCTTTTAATTACTTTGCCTTTGAAGTTTTTAGATCAAAGTTTCTTTACCTAGAGGAATAAGCCTTGCTTCAGTCAAGTAGGCTAGTCACAGGAAAACATTTAACATAAAACACCCAGGCATCAATGAATGTATTTGCCTAAAGCCAGTTTGCTTATAGGCCAAATATACAAAAGTTTAGAATGCTAAAAACTCCAGAATAAAAATGCATAAAAGTGGGATCAAATGTCCAGATACTATTTTCAAGTCTACAGCCCATGATTATTCCCCCCAAACGCCCAAAAAACCTTTCCAGTCCTTTTGCAATGATTCCCATTTGTTAGTCCTTGCCACAGTTCCATTGCAATGAGCTACAGTTGGTGACACGTGGTATCGTTGATGCTTCTACAAATGTAAGTTTCTCAGAAGCGTGTTTTTAGTTGTTTATCTTGTTAGTAGACACTGTTTCTCTACTTCTGAAAGAATGCTCAAGTCACTAGAACTAAGGATGACTCCTTGTTTATTCAAATAGCAGGAGAGAGCAAGATGGTACCAAATGACAACTATTAGGGAACCAATGTCTGGAATGAATTATATGCTTACACAGCCAAACACCTGCCTTAAAGTTCTCTTAGGATTCTGGAAATGAGTTAGCAACAGCAGGGTTTTGAAGAGTGTAGCTAGCAGATGTTTGAGTTTGGGAAAGAAATTTTGTGAAAACATGAATGTAAAGAGAGTGCTGGGATGTAACATTGAAATGTTTACCATAGGGATGCTTGACATTCAAATTCCAGCAGGTTTGGGCAAACATGTCTTTATCTTATGGATGGTATTTAGTACAAAGCTCAATTGTGTATGCTCAGATACCAAAGTATTCTACCATATAATGCATTATATTCCCAAGGGGAAATTGTTGTGTCTTTAACTACTGGAGACCTGCATCCTATGGTTGTATCAAGGTTCAAAACTGGCACATTGTTTATCTAGCTTTCTGCTGGTGCCAGACAGTATCTCATTGAATCAATACAGAATGAGCTGTATCCATTTCCTTGTCTAGCAAGCAAGGTGTTTTCTAGCCACATACAAAGGCTGTCCAGAAAAAAAAATTCAGCCACTGTCAATATAATGAGAATGGTTACATGGCTGCACATTTCTGGACAGCCCTCATATTTCAATAAAGCAGCCCTCTTAGTCCCATTTGCTGAGGCTAGGATGATGTTAGTAAAAATGTCTCTTCTATTGCACTTCTGCTTCTGGCTGGGGAAACAGGGAGAAGAAAGACTGTGAAATCTAAGAAGGCAAGAAAAGGAGTGAGATCATCTCAGAATTGGGTTATGGGGAGGAATCAGGAGGATCTTTAGGTATTTAGATAATTAGTGCCTTGCAAGTACCAATAAGGGGTGGTGAAGGAAGGGCTTACTAGCTTCAAAGGGGAATTCAGGAAGTTCTGAGCTTTTATGGATCTGACCTTACTCTGAGTCTCCTAAGGTAGGCATAAGTTTAAGATTTACTTCCCAGATCCAAGGATCCAAAAGAAGAAGAAGAAAAAAAAAATTAGCTGGTGTGTGAATTACAAAAAAAAAAAAAGAGACTAATTTGTAACTGTTGATGCAATAATCTTGAATTAGAATAATAATTTTTAAAAAACCCATTATATTAAAACTAAAACAATTGTTTGTAGCATGAACAAGTTTCGTAAACATGCACTGTGTTGACAAATGCGTGCTCTATGACTAAGCCAACTTTGATTTTGACTATCCAAGGTTATGTTTCTGCACAGACAAAAACTCTGAAATCTCTCTACTTGTGCTGGGTAGTAGAAGAAAAAGTGATCATTAGCTACTGGGGACATTGTCCCTGTGAAGGTACCTTAATTATTGTCATGAATTTCTCATACTTGGATACAAAAATAAGGACATCATTGTTACATCTAAAATTTCTATTAAATAGCACTTCATTCTAATAGTGATCTAAAGATTCCTATTTTGAGGCAGACATTTGAACTATTGTTTAGGTTTATATTAGATAATTGTGAAATAATAGCTTCACTACTTATTCTACTTTGATCAAACTTTATACAGATATTATTTTTCACAAAAGTACTTAAAGAAACGTAAAGCAGCATCTTCTTATATAAAGAAAAACCGAGTCATCCAAATCTACATCATATTTTGAGACTAAGTCAAGAACAAAATCTAAGATGTGATTCCATCTAAATAACTGACCTCTCTGTTCTAGGAAACCTAAAGACTAATAATAGCTTTAACAACACTTTATACTTACCTCCAAGATTTGCAGCAGATTTTGTGAGAGTGGGCATTAAAAAAGGAGAGCTAGGTAGAGCAGTGTGGATTAGAATAAAACAAAATGTGACAGGAAAAAATTACTAGGTTAAAAAGCCTTTTGTTCAGATAATGGAACACAATTTTGTAGTAGACATTTTTTAAGTCTGTGCCATATCACACAGTGTCCTTTTGCAAGATTTCATGTGTTGTTGTGTTAAAATGAATTTCATTTTGTCTCAATCAATGAATCTCCTCACTTGCTATTACCTACAGCCCTTCCTAGCAGTCAGGGTTCTGGCTACACTCCAAAATCAGGTTGGCATGAAAGGAAGTTAAGTTGCTGGTGTCTGTCCAAATGTTCAATCGAGGTAACTGGGAAATGTTACCTACACCCGAATAATTTTTAATTTTTTTTTCTTTTCTCTTTTTCTCCCCATGCTATGAAATTACCTTCAGCTTATTTGTCTGGCTAGAGGTTAATGGAACACTAATGATGTTAATGAGCTTTTTGCAGTGCAAGTTTTTTCAAGAAAGAGATATAATAGCTGTTTCCATTCCCTTTTTATCTTTTTCATCATTCAAGAGTCACAGGCTGAGACAATTAGCAACTTGCACAGCCCTGTCTCCCTGCTCAGTCACAGCCCAGTGGGGCAAAAAGCAGGAGCCCATTAGACAGTTTCACAGGTCCACAGGTGAGATCCTGGGGATGAATGCAACACCCTCTTCTAGCCAGAAGGCATAATGCTATTAAGGGAGAGGAAAGGGAAATTAGCAATCTGTTGACGAAGCTTTTCAGAGGCAAGCAGGCAGCAGGAGCTGTCCACGGTACTGAAGAATCAACATAAATTCCTCCCCTTTCCCTTCATTAGACTGAGAGCAGGGCCTGCCCGAGAACCACAAACTTTGAGAAGCTCAGAGTCTAGTTCACTGAAGCATCTGAATGTTTAGGTACTTATAGTAAACTTACCCTAAACTCATAGGACGCTGGCAAAAGAAGGGCATTGTCATAAAGCAAGTGCTTTAGCAATACTTGCCAATTTCTTGGGCATTTGTCCATTTGGTGGTGGTTTGGCATTCGGTCTCCCAATGCTTTGGAAAGTATACACCCTAGATGCATATGGTCATTAAAACATGAACTTATGGAAAAGCCGGGATGGCTTAGCGGGATAAGCGCTCGCTTTGAAGCCCTGAGGACCGAGGATCGAATCCCGGCTCCAGCCCAGGCGGACCCACATGCTGAACTGGGGAGTTCCCACAGTTCAGTTCTTTCTCTGTCTTTGTCTCTGTATCTCTCTCTCTTTCTGTCAAAAATAAAATAAAATAAAGATACAGCATTTTAAAACATGTACTTATACTGCTGGTAAGATGGGAAAACATTGAAATTATAACATGTCCAAGATTTGAACTAATCTTGATTCTGACTCAGTGGTTTTAGTTTTTATTTCTAGTGAAAAAGGTCTATAAATGCCTTCAGCAAATGCTACAAGGAATTCAGAGCATTCAGGCGATAGGGTTAAAGAATGTGACATTTCATTTTTCTTCAGATTGTTGATTTCTTTTTTATGTAAAGGTGGATTGTTATTAAATGAATCAGGGTTCACAGCCAAGCTATAGAAAAAAATATATTAAAGGCCCATATCAAAATCAGAAGCTGTGGGCATCATTTTTCTATAAAGGTCACTCTCAGTCAGAATTCAACAATTAATGCCAGCTAACCCAAGATGTAATGTGAAGAAAAATATGTATTGTCCAAAACAATTTTAAACAAATTATAAGCTATCAATGTATAATGGGTTATTAGGCACGGTTAAAAATTTTCTATATAGGGGATGCTGGGATAGCTCAGCGGTTGAGTGTATGCCTCACAATTTTGAGGTCTAGGGTTTAATTCCTGGCTCTGGCCCATGCAACCCTATATGCCGGACTGCGGTGCAACGGGTAACCACTGGGATGGCAGAAGAGATTCTTGCCTCCCATGAGGGAGGTCCCCAGTATGGTTCCCAACCCACAAGGCCCCACATCCACCTGTGTGGAATAAAAAAAATGTCACAACTAATGTTGTACAACTGTGGAGACTGTTCTGGGTCCTCCCCCTTCTCTCTCTCCCTCTCTCTCTCTTTTTCTCTCTCACACCTTCTCTCAAACAATAGAATAAATCTTACAAAATACTTTTTCAATATATATATTTAAACTTTATGGTTTGACTTTAGAGGTATGTCTGGAAACAATCAAAGGTTTGTTATCCACATACTGTGTGTTCAGTCAGCCTTATGTTTGGTGAAGTAGTAACTAAAAATAAAATGTAAAACCTAGAGATAAAAGATAGGAGAAAATGCATATCTGAAATAATAAAAAAATAATTATATGATTATGGTGCTATCAAGGTAGAGAAATTTTTATTCAGATTCAGTATAGTCCTAAGGGCTTTATGGAAGAGGTCATGAGTGTAAATAAGATGTATTAAATTGAATGGTATAGAGAAAATATTTCTAGGTTCAGGAAATGTAAAAAAAAAAAAAAGTTGATAATACATATAATCAATGATGATATATGCGTGTCAGAGTTATTGTAATATGTCAGTGGGCAGATGGATTGAAATGAGCAGAAACCAAAGGCAAGGAGATCTCCTAAGAGGTAGCTGTCAACATTCAGAAACAGGTCTAAAATAGAGATGGAAAGGATGCGACTGTTAAGACACACTCTGAATGAAAATATTAAGACTTGATGGCAGATCTGATTTTGTAGGGGAAAAAAAAAGCCTCTGAGAGGACTCAGAGAATTTTTTTTTTTTTAATCCAGGACAATGGAATATGGGCTCAGAAATAGAAAAGGAACACTTTTATAGAAAAAAACAACATGATTGATGGCATGATTTTCAAATAATATAGTATTCTTTTCTAGATCCACCTGGATCTGGCTTACTGAACTATTTTTAATGTTTTTAATTCCCCATTTCCTTTCTAATAGTCCTTTCAATTACTAAATAGCACATATATGCGCATACTCTTCTACCAACACAACAATCATTTTTACCAATTTATTTCAGACAAAACAATCCCTGAAGGAAAAGATGCTCTGTGCACTGTGCAGTTGGGTATCATTGCCACACATGCTCATCTGATCTATTTGGGACTGCAGGTTTCTAGAAGGCTAGCTTTGCACTCATCTGGCAAACTCTGTTATAGACTGTAGGGCGCCGTGCAGATCCATAACGGACATTCTGCAGGAAACGATGATGACAACTAGAAATAGTCTCAAAGAATCTACCAAATGCCTTAGATGGAAAAATCAGAGCTAAAGCTTTTATGCACATCACATCCTTGTTTTCTAAAGAAATAGCAACCCCCACCCCCACCCCCGGCAGTATAAGGCACTACATAATTTGTGTATAGGACTGCAGTGCTTATAGCAATGTGCTCCATCCAGATGGCAAATGGGATGATGGCAAAGCCAGGATGAGGAAGCAACTAATGATACTTCAAATAGTAAGCCGCAAAGCAAATGTAAGCACAAATGACATAGCCGAGACCAGACAATGGAGCACATGTCAAAGTCAGCTGCTTACGATGGGGGAGGAGGAGACAAAAGTAAAAAGTAAATATACACTACATAAACATAAATACAAATACAAATACACAGCACTACTTCAGAAGCACTCTGTGCTTTCCAGATCAGTCAGCGTTCCCCACTCTTGCCCTCCTGCCTCCCTTGACCCAACCACACTCAACGCGCAAGAGACCACAGAGCACCCACATCACTAGAAGAAATGGGCTCTTGATTGATTACTTGCCCTGAACAGAAAACTCTCCCAAGGACAATAACCTTTAACTCACTAGGTAATGAACTCCTTGGTAACATACTCCAGTCGTAGGCACTCCCATTTGAAAATGGGGGGAAACAAGGTAAGGCTCTCTATGTGAATCATGCCTGCCTCAGGACTGACCACCCTCCCTCTCTGACTTCAGGCCAGCCTTCTTTTCTCCACTCAGGAAGAGGCGTGAAGGACACCTGTCCCGCAGTAGACCTGTGGCCACTTTGGAATGGTGATGCTACACAGACGGCTCTATGTTTGGACAGAAATGCTAAGATGCATATGAGGACATTACTCACCAGAACTCACAAGGGTTAAAGACGTCTGCTTACATTTTTATTAGAGTATCTATCTGCATTTAAAGCTATTGTTCTCTAATAAAAGGAAGGAAGAGAACCCTTGAAAATCTCCTGGAATAACCTGAGGTAATGCTTTTCAAACAGATAAAATGCCCTCACTGATTTATGGAGCTCCTGGAAGTCCTGATACAGGCTGTAGGAAGTAACTTTTCATCACAAGTAAACATTTCTGGCCATAACCTATTAATCCAGACAACCTGTCTCCCTGCCAGAACCAGATTTTCTGTTGACCTGGGCAAGACAGTGAGACAGTAACACGCCTTCCTTTGCTCCATTGTTATTGTTCACCTTGCCCTCTTCATAGTCACAGATGCTTTGTCTAAATGGTAATGAAGATCCTCGGTGACTCAGTTTCCAGTTTCACATTATCATTTCACTCATGGGCTGCCTATTAATGACTGACAGCCAGGCAGTGCTTTTAAGGAAAGATGCCATTATAGCAGAATGAGGCTCTCTTGACATTGAAGACTGAATCTACACAAATGTTCTGTAACAACTCGTTTTACTGTTGGCCTACTTGTTGTAATTTATTTTTTTTATTTCTGATTCTCAATGTACTCGAGACAGAGGGAGGCTTGCTTCAGCTCAGGGAGATATGCTACAAATGTGGCTGAGACCACAGATGGTGTGGGTCGGGTTAACTACCTCTTTTCAGGCTCATAGTGGTTATTGGTATGCAGCACACAACCTGTGTGCTCATCAAGACGGTTAACGGAAAGGGTTAGGATGCACAAAAGCCTCGCAGCCAAATTATTCTTGTTTATGGCAGGATAGGGTTCACTTTAGATCAAGACAGAAGTATATTAACAAAGAAATATGCCTTGAAAATAACTTTTTTTTCCTCTTAACTTCAGCAGAAAGGCTGGCATACATTTGCTGCTCAGTGTCAAGATATATTTTCAGGTTAGGCTAAGAGCTGAATTTTCTGTGAATTAATATGCAACTCTATTTCCAGTCTTTGTCCTTAGAAGGTTGTTATTCTTCTAGGGTGCCATACTCATATATTACTAAGTTTCAGAAATAAAGTTACAGACACTTGGCCACACATTTACTTGGTAAGCTATTGTCAAATTTTTGGTCTAAGAATAGGTACTAAAAATGTAATCCTTCCAATTAATACTGCAGTCAACAATCTATCATATCCCTAGGAGGGAAGAACACTGTAGTCTACTGCCTTGAGTCTGGGTTAGAATGTCCTGCTCTAGAGCTTTTCAATGGGGTAAAACTGAAACATTTGTGTCCTAGTAAAGGAGGCACTTTACACACATAACTGGCTTTTTTCATACTGAGCCTACACTAAGCATCAGCCAGTCCTCCATAAGTCAACATGTATTTCCTTCTATGCACTGAATACAAATATATTACCTTCACTAGATTTTAAGTCCCTTTGAGACAAAACTCTATTTAATTAATCTTTATATCTCCTACGTTATCAAAGACAGCGCTTTGAAAGCTATAGGAGATCAAAACTATGTTAAATATACAATGAGACACATCCTACTAACCACATGGGGCAGGGGGTGGTAATTTTACTGAGTATTTTGGGCATGCACTTCTTTGTATGCAAGAAGTCTTGTGGTTTTATTGCTTTAGGCCCTTTGCATGCCTCGAGGCTTCATGAAACTTACGCCCAGACTGACTGCTTCATAAAAAGCCTGGTTGCTCTTCCTATCTCCTACCTGGTTCATTTGTCTCTGTAGCTCACACAATTTCCCTTCTGTGTTTTCCAGGCAACTCCTTATCACTTACCCTCTTGGCTCCAAAAGAGTGCTTCTGTTTAGGGCACCTGCTAAACTGACCCTCTTGATATTATCCTAGGACATACAAGTAGCCATGAGTTTGCCCCACCAGGAAGTATTGTTGAAGGCTGGAAGATCAGACCCAGAAAGGGAGATGAGTATAGACCTAGGAGGCCAAACACCCTCTAATGCACAGAACAGCCCACATCTCTAAAGAGTCATTCAGTCCGGGCGATGCCAGGATGGCTCAGCAGGTTGAGCGCTTGCTTTTCAGCCCTGGGTCCGAGGATAAAATCCTGGTGCCGGCCCATGCACACCCATATGCTGAACTGGGGTGTGGTCCATGCAGGAAGCCCCTGGCCCAGTTCCTGCCCTGTGCAGCCCCATACCACCTGTGGAGTGAAATCATATTGAAAACTAATGACATACAACTATGGAGACTACTCTGGACCCTCCTCCTTCTCTTTGTCTCTGTCTGTCTGTTTGTCCAAATAAATAAATAAATAAAATAAAAACAATAAAAATAAATCTTAAAAAAAAACAACAGTTATTTGGGCCAAAAAGTCAATAGTGCTAAGGTTGAAAAACTCTGTTCTAGTCGGTTAAGGCAACATAAAGCCAACAGACAGGGATGGGGTTAAAAAAAAAAAAGGTAAACTTTTTATTTTGAGTTTTAAAGTTTATATTATCTACAGAGCAGCAAGCTTAGGATAATGGGCCCTCTTAATACAGAAGATTATGTGACTATGCTTAAATATTAATGAGAAAATGTGCCACCAAGAAAACCTAATGTTCATCAGGTTCAGAAAAGACATGACCTTCTGCATCTTGCCTCAGCCGGGTGTGCCCACATCTTGAGCTTTGGGCATCGTGAGGTCCCTCAGATTTTGAGTAGGGAGCAGAGGTGAGAGGCCCTTGTGGGTGATCTGACATGTCTTTTGAGACCATAAACTGGGCTGCCATATTAATGAAGAAAGTGTAATGTGTTCAGAAGAGCCTCAACCTAAAAACCAAAGAGCTCTGCCTCTTACCGCCAGCTCAGCGGCTGGTGTTTACTGGACCCGGAACATCCCACAAGTTCTCCATTCGGGGCTCAGATTTCTCTTCATCTATTCAATGGAATGACGATCTTCGACTTTCAAGGGAGTAGTCTGCCAGCTCTGAGAATCTATAGGATTTATTTTCCTTCCCTGTCACCTGTCACCTCACTCTCAGAGCCAGGCAGGAAATAAGCTATGAAACAGCATTTCCTTAATGAACGAGGAAACCAATGAGACTGAGTATGAAGGGCAGAGACAGTGTGGAACATGGACACTAATTGGGGCAAATCTGGTGCAATGGATAAGGTCATGAACTCCTAAGTCATGTTGGAATAGCATTTGGCTCCTGCCACTAATTCCACTCTAGTGGGCAGTTACTTAACCATTTTTGTCCTCATTTTTCTTGTCTGTGAAGTGGGAATCCTAATAAAATCGTTTCATGTGGTTGTTGACAGGAAAAAAACAGACATGATATGAAAAAAAAAAAAAAGTTTAGGACACCCCCAAAGTGAGAAACTAAATAACCAGCATCAGCCAGTATAATTTGGTTTCTGAATCAAAGGTGAGAAATACTATTATACTCCTCTACGTCAGTCTGAGCTTTACAGAAAAGAGAATAATGAATATTTGGGGGGTAATAGATTTAATTTTATGTGAGTAAGAAAAAACACACAAATAGGCTATAACCTCAGCAGAATACTCTTGTGCCATTTACAATATAATAGTAAAAAACAAATCATTTACCCACGGCCACTGTAGCTGGCTTCTCTGTCTATTCTAGTTCCACATGTCTCTTTAGTGTGAGTGAGATGAAAACTTGAGTGTCCCTGGGAAAATATCGCTCCCTTTTCTTTGCTTATGGCTGGGGAGAGAGGCTTTCCAAGATCATACTCCCTGTGTCCGCACCGTCCAAGTGGACACTTGGCATGTTTCCCCAATGTTAGTTAGCGCAAGGCTTTGTGCGATACCAGCTCTCTCATCCATCCTATTGGTTCCTACAGTTCCAGGATATAGTCATTGCACTATTTAACACCCGGGAGGGAAGGGCTACACTAAGATGATTCTTTCATCATGTGTGTCCATATGGACTTCCCTTTAAACTCATGCAGCACCACCTGCCTAGGAAAATAATGAACTTGGGTGACTTTTCTTTCCTATGTAGACAGGGCTCCCATAAAACACAGTTAGTGCCAGAAAAGGGGTTTTTGTTTGCTTGTTTGTCAGTTGGTTTACAGGAAAGAGCTGATCCTTTGGAGGTGATATTAGTACTATCATTCCCTAGGGAATTGCACTGATATTTGATTAGATTTCCACCTCTGATTGACACTGGTTAATAACCTGCAAGATGGGTAGAGGATGTTTATATTGTCAGCCAGAGTTATCTATGACTTTATTTTTCATCAGCTTTGTCACTCAAGGGCAGCAGTGAAGGATATTATTTTTTTTTCTTTCTTAAGATGCTGCCACAGATCTACAGACACTGGACTAGGGAAATTGTCCTAGACTTCTACCTTTTTGCTAGTTCCTAGGAAATGTATTCCCAAGGTTGTATGTAATATTCAAATAATGTGTTTATATAGTTTCACTTACCATAGTTTTGATATGGTGATAGGCAGCTTAGTGACAAAGCTATTTATTCCTCACATTATTTCCGAAATTAGTTTTTCCAAGTTCTTTTTTAAATTAAAATTTATACTTTAAAACAATTTAATTAGAATTTAAACTTTAAAACAATTTTGAATAAAGCTCGTTCCTTTTGAAGTTCAAGTTCATTTATCCTTGGCCAAAACAATTTTTTATTTGCTAAAAGAAACTAAGTATCTCTTATTACTTGGAAAACCCAGTTGAAAATAAATACATAAAAATCAATGTGTCCACAAGAATCAGTTACTGTGAGCTCATTATATATAACAGATAAAAAATGACTTCAAAAATGAGTAAAATTTAGAAAAAATATGTATATTAAAAATACCACTGGCTCAGTTTTCTTTCTTTCCAAATCAGAAAAGCTTGAATTTTCTAGATATGAACAAAAAGAACTGTCTTTTAGATATTTTTATTTTTTCAGAGGAAAAATAAGATTGGATTTTATTTATTTATTTATATTTTGGAATAAAACATGTCCCAACAGCTGACCTAAGATGAGCAGTATTTGACCCATATTTTTAGACAGATCCATGTCCCCTGGTTTATTGAGTCCTAGCTAAGAAAATGTTGCATTTTCCTCTCATGCCATGTCATTCAATAACACCGCCTTGCCCCTTCTGTGAAGCACACTCTCCTGTCTCTAATACATCAGGGGAAGTGGCAGCATCTAGGAGAGTATAAGCGAGCCAGGGAAAGGACACTAAGGAAGATTTTAATTACACAACGCTCAAGGAGAAAGAACCGTCAGCCTCCAGCCCCTGAGGAAAGATGCTGTGACATGTGTCTTCTTCCATTGCTCCTTGCCAGACCGGGGCAGATCCTGGTATTTACAATTCCCACCTGCAATTTATCTGCAATTCCTGAATATTTATGCCCCTTTCATCTTCCAGATAGCGCAGCTATACTGAAACTGCACCAAATGTATTTTTTAAATGCTCCATTTAAAGGCTGTACTTTTATTTTATTGTTCTAGGGAAAGAGAGATGATAGATAAATAGATAGATAATAGATAGATAGATAGATAGATTGATAGATGATAGATGATAGCTAGGTAGGAGGGCCCAGAGCAGTCTCCATAGTTGTATCTCATTAGTTGTGACATGGTTTTATTCCACACAGGTGGATGTGGGGCTGCGTGGGATGGGAACAAAATTGGGAGTCTCCTGCATGAGAGGTGAACACTGAACCATCGAGCCATCCCAGCTGTTACCAGTTGCACCACAGTTCAGCATATGGGGTTACCTGGGTCGGGGCCGGGAATTGAACTTTAGACCTTGCGATTGCGAGGCAAGTGCTTAAATCACTGAGCTATCCTGGCATCCCTATGCCATCTTTGCTTAATTTATTTTTTCTTGGAATTATTCTTTAAGTAAAATGCCGATTTTTCAGACAAATGCAATTTTATAAAAGAATTTTTAAATTCAATCAATTGCTCCCTCTCTCTGTTTACTTAGAACGTGATTCTACCTGAGGATTTTGAAATTTGAGAAGGAGAGGGAAGAACAAGGGACAGAGAGAAAATAGAACAATTTATGTTTTTCTAATGATTTTAGGCATGTATTTTATTATTTAATTGTTTCAAAAACCACAGAGGGATAGAGGTTCACCAGATTTTATTTTCTTTTTGTTTTGTTTTGTTTTTTATACTGGAAAAACTGACATTCACAGGTCATAGAGAGCCAGGACATAAACCCAGATCATCTGACTTGTAGTTTGTTGCTCTTTTCACAACAGTGCAGAAATGTAACTCAAGAACAAACAGGAGGCCCTTGGAGCCACTTTGTCACTCAGGACCATTCTTTGGAGTGTACTTTCACTTCTAATAAACTATCCTTCCTGCTACTCCCCCACTTCTACTTTGAATAAACTATTCTTTCACCACTGCACTTCTGTGTCTCACTCAATTCTTTGTTCAGGACACCAAATGCCTGGACTCAGCCCTGAGGAGAGTCCATTTTCCAATAACATTAAATGGAGAGCCAGCCAGGAGGTTTACAAAAAAAAAGAGAGTTGGGTAATGATTGACTTTAAAAAGCTCTGAAGGAGAGGCCAGAATAGCTCATCAGGTTGAGCACTTGCCTTGCAACCACAAGGTCCAGGGATCAAATCCCAGACAGGGTCCATGCAAACCCACAGGCTGAACTGCAGTGCAACAGGTAATCACCAGGATGGTGGTGAAGGCTCTCACCTCCTAAGTGGGAGGCTTCCAGTTCAGTTCTCGCCCTGCATGGCCCACATCCACCTGTGTGGAATGAAACTATGTTACAACTAATGATGTACAACTATGGAGATTGTTATGCCCCCCCATCCCCCCCACCTTTTCTCAGACAATAAGATTAATTTTAAACAAGAAAAAAAAAAAAGATTAAGCAAAAAACTTGAACAAAGGTTCAAGCCAAATACTGGCAATAGTTAACGGATTAACCCTTCTGTTAAAGAAGGCAATTTCAGTAATGACTAAGAGCCAAAGAGCAAACCAATCCTAAAGACATTTTTGAATTTTTCTTAGTTTCCCTACCACAGATAGGGAAGTATGCCCATCTCCCTCAGAGTGGGAAGAAGGCTGCTTCCTCATTTTGAGCTTCATACACATGTTGAATTCTTTCTTCCTTGCCATAAAATGCAATGCATTGTCCCATACTGAAAGACTGGTTTTTATAAAAACCAGTGCAAGCAGTTTAGATCAAGTTATGATCTTTGTAAGAATTTGCCACGATGTGTATTATTGTCTGCACAAACTACTCAGCTTTCCTTAGAAGTGGGGCATACCACAAGATAAAAATATATTAATTTTTGATCATTATAGTTAAAGAATTTTCACACACTCTACCATCTTGTAGTTCACAAAAAAATCTCATGTAATAGACTTACACCAATTATGCCCACAGTGACTTCGCCAACATGGACTTCACCCCGCCACCTCCCAGCCCCGAACTTCTCCCTCTACCTGTGTGTCTAATAGGTGCCCAACCTGAACTCCTGGCTGCTTCCCTCACACTCCTCCCAACATCTTCCCAACTTCAGGAAATGGGACTAGGATCTTTCCAGTTATTCTGGTCAAAATCTTGTGGTCATTCTATCGTCTTTTCCCCTTAACATCCTATTCTCTATCCATAGCAAATCCCATCAGCTCTGCCATCAAGGTATATACAGAATCTCATCATGACTCATTGCATTCATTACTCACAACCTGGATCAACCCACTGGTTCTCAACTGTCTTCCTCTATTGCCCCTGAATCTCATCTGAACCCATAGCCAAAGCAATTATTTCAAGGTATAACCCAGGCCATTTCAAAATTTCTCATTTTATTCTCAGTTATACCTGATTTTCCTCCTGCCTCCCCATATTGACTATCTTTTTAGAAAGCATAAATTCCATAATGACAAAAAAGTGTATCTCTTTATTTCACCCCTGTGTCTTCCACCACTGTATCTTCGGGGGAAATAATCATACTTGAAACAAAGTGCATGCTAAATAAATACTTGTTGAATGCATGAATAAAGGGGAGGAGTTAAGAGTCTCAAAGACTAGATGGGGAGTTTTACAGAGAATGGTGATTAGGGGTAAAGAATATGTAAGATGTTTTGTTGTACTTTAAAAAGATACTCTTCTTTCACATTTGCTTAGAACTGAATAAATCGTGAAATTGCTTCCAGTTATTATACTGTCATCATCCTATACTTTTGACTCAACACTCTTCAAAGCTGGATAATGCAGGGTTCCAGTTAAATTCTGGCTACACATTATATGTGTATCAATGAGAGGGAGGTCGGTCAAAGAACATTCTATCAAAAGCTGACACTGACTTTTGCCTATATACCAGCCACCTGCTTGTCTGCAGTTATTCTGTCTACAATCTAGCCAACAAGGTGACATGCTGTCCTGACACTATTCACAAAGGGGACTCACTATCTTGGTCTAAGTTCATGAAACGTCATTGCACATCAGGCTACAGGACTGGAGGGCTGAGGCACTCACCTGCCTGCACAAGTGCCTTCTGGGTATTTTCTCTAAACTTCCTGCTGACCTGCCACATGCGCTCACCCCGCCTAAATAGTAAGGGGCCGTGAAGCAAAGGGGGGCACCTCAGAAATTGATCTCCCCAGGAGCAGGCTTGCAATGCCTAGAATTTCTAATTGGCAACCATACTGAGAAGAGAAAACAGATCTATCTGAGGTCTAAAGCAGTAAAAAGCAGGCAAAGTTATGTAAATGTCCACAGGCCTGTCGGAGACAGAAGAAAGTCATTCCTCTGCATTACCTTGAGAAATAGTCTATGTCTTACTAGAAAGCAGCGATGCAAACTTCCCTCTTAGGTAGCTGGAGACTAAGGGACTCCAAATTTAGCTGAATTGGCACAGGATTTCAGGTCTGTTTTCAACTGTTAGAAAATTTGATGTGTATTTTTATATAATTGCAAATTTAGAGAAAAAATTATGAAATTGCCCATGTACATTTACCCAGATGCACCAATTGTTAACATTTTTGCCCTAAACCTCTTCCCCATTTGTGCTCATGTGCTTACTTCCTTATATTTTCAATAACTGAGAATAAATTTGAGCTGTCATGTCCATTTATTTCTAAAATATGTAAAATATGTAATATATGTAAAATATCTAAAATATGTAAAATATGTGTTTATTTCTTAAAGTTGAGGAAGTTCTTTATATAGCCACAGTACAATTCTCAAAGTCAGGAAACTTTTAGCATTAACGTAGTACTATTATCTAATTCACAATGTATACACAAATTTAATTGTTTTTCTGAATAATATCTTTATAGTTTCCTATCTTCCTGGTTCAGGAGTCAATCTAAAAGCATTCATTACATTTAGTCATCAAGTATCTTTAGTCTTCTGTAATCTGGAACCAGCCCTCAAACTTTCTTTGAAAACTTAATGAAGATGCAGAGCAGTTAACTTGTAGAAAGGTCCTATGTAGGTATGTTGGATGTTTCTCATTGTAGATTTAGGTGATGGATCTTTGGCAGGAATACATAGAGGTGGTCGAAGCCTTTATTCCTCTCAGTGTATTTCATTATGAAGGTATGTTTGCCCCCTTCCTGGTGACATTAACTTTTTGATGACTTGGTTAGAGTAGTATCTGGAAGGTTTCAATTATGTCAAATTACTATCCTTTTTCTTTTGTAATTTATAAGTGATTGGCTGAAAGATGCTTTAAAACTATGTATATATCGTACTCTTCATCAAACATTCGTCTATTACTCTTAGTACCCACTTGTGATTATTGCCTGCATCAGTTATTAATATGGTGATTGCAAATTAGTCATGTTCCAGCTTCTTCTTTTATTCTAATCATTAGTTAGAACCATATCATGAGAGTTCATCTATTCATTTTTTCACTTATTCAATTATCTACATAGTTCCATACAGATTTTTTTATTTTATTCAGTGGATTATAATCATTTATTTTTGTTAAAATCTGGTTAATACCTTTTTCTTTATTTTAATGCTCAAATTGTCCCAGATTTGTCCAGTGGGAGCTCCTTCATGTTGGTTCTTGTGTCAGTTTAAATGTTTTCAATTGTTTTTGGAATAAGTCTTTATTTTGTGCTCATACAAAGTGTCCTAGACTCATTTTTTACCTTTACCTCAGCCCAGGATTGACCCATGTAAGCAAGACATTTGGGCTGCTTTTGAGTAGCTCTTTTATACATTATATGTCTCATTCACTTAAAAGTTTAAGAGTTATGATTACTTTTAAGGAAAGCCCGGGATGAGCCATAACTTGACTAATCTTTCTCATTACCATGGTTTTCCAGGACACCCATAGACCTTTGAGAGGACACGAATGCCAAACTCTCAAGGAGAGACCAAGAGAACCAGGCCCCATCACAGATGACAGCCTTCCTTCCTTCTTTTCTTCCTTCCTTCCTTCCTTCCCTCCCTCCCTCCCTCCTTCTTTCCTTCCTTTCTTCTCTCTCCCTTCTTTCCTACCTTCCTTCCTTCATTTCTTGCTTCCTTCCTTCCTCTTTCCCTCCCTTTCTCTCACCCTCTCTGAGTTAGAGTTAAGTCTGCTTATAAGCAGTTTCTCTAGCTTAGCATTTCATTGCCATTGTTCATTACTGCCATGTTTATTTTTTCTGCCCCTATGTCTCTCTGTCTTCCTCTCCATATGCCTATTTCTAGCACAGATTGCTTTTTGCTGTTATGCTCATATGAGAATTAGTTTAACCAGATAATTGCTCAAGTGAAAGCTTGATTTTTTATTTTAAACCTAGTATGTGGGCACATAATACAGATACTTGACCTCATCATTAAGCTCAGTGCGACAAGTTTGGTGACCACTTTCACAGTAAAAAGTGACTATTATCAACTGTATAAAATAAAAATGAAGTAATGTACAACTGCAATGAAATACTAAATTAGAACAATTGCTTAGATCACAAACAGACTATGCTCTAACTCTGGAAAACTTATAGTAGTAGTAATACTTATGGATTGCAAAATAACCACTGGAAAGTTTTCCAGGACTTCACTGAGTCTCCAAGTATTCTAACATGCAAAAAGTATTTCCAGTGGATTGTTTTGTCCGTAAGTCTATGGGGTCATGATGATTCTCCAGCAGGTGAAACAATCCTCCGGAAAAACAAACAAACAAACATGTGGGATGCTAGGATAATTCAATAGTTGAGCACTTGCCTCCCAATTGTGAACTCTGGGGTTCAATTCCCAGCCCTGGCTCAAGCAACCCCATATGCTGAACAGTGACTCAACTGGTAGCCACTGAGATGGCTCCGAGGAAAAGGTTCTTGCTTCCCATGCAGGTGGCCCCTCATTTGGTTTGTGCCCCACGCGGCCTCACATCCATGTGTGTGGACTGAAACTATGTCACAACTAATCATGTACAACTATGGGGACTGCTATGGGCCCTCCCCCTTCTCTCCCTCTCTTTCTCTCTCACCTTTCAAACAAGATAGATAGATAGATAGATAGATAGATAGATAGATAGATAGATAGATAGATAGATAGAGAAAGAAAGAAAGAAAGAAAGAAAGAAAGAAAGAAAGAAAGAAAGAAAGAAAGAAAGAAAGAAAAAGAAAGAAAGTTAGTTACAATTGGAGTCCCAGCTCCTTGGTTAGCTAACTGCGACTCAGGTTGAAATTCTAGACTTCAGTAACTGCCTGTGACTACATCCCTAACAGTGGTGACATGGCACCTGTGTCCATATTTAAGATGCCTTGTTTTTTTCTGGAGACTATGTGTGAAGTAGCTGGGATATGTCTATGACCTGGCTTTGTTCACATCATTAAGGCTGTAGGGAGGTTGTTCTAAAGAAATGTCTATCCTTTTGAGTTCAGGGCCCAGGGCTAAGGCAATGGCATTAATTTGCTTGATAGTGCGAGAAATAAACTAGAGTCTTTATTGGAGTCACAGGTCAGTTTCCTTTCACAGCATTTACCCAAAGTCCTGATTAAAGTGGACAGGGAACTGGAAAGAAGAGTGAAAGGACCTTCCCCTTGTGTAACCTTTGCATCAAAAAGACAGCTTGGAAAAGATGAGCTTAGTAGCAAAGTCATAACGGGACAAAAAGCAAGTGGTTTGGAAGGTGGAGAAGTGCCTGCCAGAAACCAACTCCATGAATATTTGTCTCATAAGACAGTCTCTTCTCCCATGAAATGCAATTTTACCATATCAAAGAAGCAATTCCTCAACCCCAACCTAGTCCCCCCTTTCTGAGCACAGGACTCCCCGTCACCCTGCCAGCAGCTCTATAGCTGGGGAGGTGAGAATGGGGAGGCAGGAAATGGATGACACAGAGCTACGTCTTCCTGGCCTCATCTCTTCTCTCCACAAAGTGCTTACTGGCGACCAGGAGTACAGCCAAGTGGCCTTCTGCACACCCCAGACCTGGATGTGGTCCAGTGAGGGCCGTCCACTGAGCAAATGGCTGGTCTTATTTTTAATTCAAGTATTAAAATAGCAGTAATTTGGCACTGATTAGCAGTGTTAGTCCTGAAGGCAAAAGGACTGGAATTCAACATGAGGTGCTAAACAATTCCTTTCTTTAGATAATCACTTATTTTAGAGGCCAACTGTTCATGTGAGTATAAATAACACATCATGCTATGAGCTGGCAAGTTTTTATCAGCAGCGACTCAGGCAACTTCTATACCATCATGCCCTGGGCTCTGGAAGTGACTGGTCACTCCAGCCAAGCCTGCGACAATCATACTGGATTGGAGAGCACCAGGAAGGAGGGCAAGGTGACTCAGGCACTGCCTGTTTTGGGGAGTCCATGTGCCTTTACTCAGCTACCAGGGGCCCAAGTCTCTACATCTGTATCACCTCAATGATATATTTGGAAGTCTATTATCTCACAAGGGCACTTTGTCCCTGATTTGCAGGACACTATGATAGAAATACCTGACTGGCCAATGGGACGAGGGATGTCATTATCCCTTCACTCATGTGTTCCCTCAGCGAACCTGCACTGAACACCTCTTGGTACCAAGCCCGGCTCGAGGCAATGCGGCTCCCCGGTCAGTGATATGCTTCAGTAGACTAGAGAAATGCATATGAACTTGGAGGCAGACATAGTTTAAAACAGCATGGGGCATATTAAAGGTGCAGGCTGTCCTGTGGGACACTTTCAAAAGGTAAAATTCACAGCAAGGGGGTTGGGGAAAGACATCTCAGAAAGGAGGTGAGGGAGCTGAATTTACACGAGAATCTCGTGTCAAAGAAGGGAAGGCCAAAGGAACCCCTTGTACAAGGGCGTGGAGTCAGGCTAGGGAAAGTTGAGTTCCACCTTCATGTCACATGAGGTGCAGAGAGGGTTGGAGAGAACAGGGGGAAAGGTGAGCTGGGGCCAGCAGGTAAAGCTGGAGAGTGTAGGAACGGGTGCTGTCCTGGCGGATGCTGTCCTGGTGAAGAGACTCTTCTGAAGAGAACTGGAAAGCCAGGGGAGGTTTGTAAATGGAAGTCAACAATCATGTGGGATCCAAAATAATAAAAGCTCTTAGCTCAGCTCCTGCTGCTTGCTCACAGCCTTGGGCCTGGTCTGAATGTGGGAAACTAAGAGGCAGTGTGACTGCCTCCCTTGTTCTACTACTGCTGATTCAGGCTTCAAAGCTCTTGAGCCCTGGGCTCAGAACTAGTCCTAGGCCTGTCTGTGCTGATCTTCTAAGCCTTGTAACCTCCCCAGGGCACAGCTGTTTAGTTGTTGAAATATATATAAGATAATTTACCGAACAAAGTGTTTGCATCTAGATATGTGTAGGTATCCTTTTTTTATGATTTTTTTAAAAAGATTTATTTTATTGTTTTTGATAGATAGAGAAACAGAGACTGAGAGAGACAGAGAGAAGGAGGAGGGCCCAGAGCAGTCTCCATAGTTGTACGTCATCAGTTTTCCACGTGGATTCATTCCACACAGGTGGGCGGGGGCCGCACAGGGCAGAAACGGAGCTGGGGGCCTCTCACATGGAAAGCACACCCCAGTTCAGCATATGGGCCCACATGGGCGAGGGCCAGGACTCTATCCTCGGACCCTGGGGCTGCAAGTTGAGTGCTTAACCTGCTGAGTCATCCCGAGTTCCCATGTGTGGACATCTTTTCCATTTAAAAGACAGGTTCAGTTAATAAACAAATATTAAGTACCCGAGGATACAGTACATGCTGTAACCTCATGGAGCTTAAAATCTAGTTGGAAAAATGCAAGAGCTCAGCCCTACTGAGTACTTACCACGTGACCTCAGACACTGTTCTAAGCATTTCAAGTGGATCAACTAATTTGATCTTCATAATTCTAAAAAGCTGATAGGATTGTCTTCGTACTAGAGAAACAGAAGTACAAACAGGTTAGGAAAATCACTCCAGGCCACCCACTTAATACGTTTTAAACACTGAGAGGTTCCATCTCTGCAAGGATAAAAGCATGGTTCAGAGAGGTTACGTAACTTGATGAGCATCACTCAGTAAGTGTGATCTGCCTCAGAAGGTTATGCTCTGGCCACTCCACTCCAATCACCTACATCCCAGTTTCCCCAGGGTGTAAGGAACCGTCTATCTCCAACAACAGAGCTCCCACTACAAGATGGGAAGCACCATCAATTAGTCTGATAACTGCCCACAATTCTACTTATTTATTATAATTCACCTAACACCTTATTATATTCATTTATACATGGAATTTATGGACAACAAAGTAGCATTTCAATTAGTCTATAACCACACAAGACTCACTTTTGCTGGCTGGCAGAGACTTTCTAGAAGGGCTCTCCCTTTTGTGATATTTACTTGTTTACTCCTTTAGTGAATGCCCAGCAGAGACAAATAGTCATCAGGATGTCCTGAATAGTTGGGGGAGGGGAGGGAGGTGATAGGGGTTCTGAGCCAAGAGTCAGCAAGAAGTGGTTAAAGACTGTTGTATTTATTGCTATTAATACAATCCCATTTTTATCTCTAGTCTGGTTAGATCTGGGCAAACAGTTTATATATATTTGATTGTGTTCCCTTAAATCTATTAATTTACACTTGCTCACACTGAAGTTTATTTTTTGCCTACCCATTTGAGCCTTTGGAAATCTGCCAGCATGATTTTTATTTAACAATCTTTAAGATGTTCTAAAAGTTGTCAGAATTAAAAACAAAACTTTTATATGAATACAATATTTAATAAAAATTGTCTCAGAAAAGTGCCCTGAGGAACTTCTAATGCTAACATTTTCATTCCCAGGAATGGGATCATGTATAATTATGTTTTGTTTTGACCCTTAGAAATTACAAAATATTCATACCATTTTCTTAGGATTATTTGAAAGCTCTATTTATTGATGTAGGGACTATTTAAATCTTATTTGAAAATCCATATTTTTCAAGGCTCCCCATATCCTCATATTTATCCATATAACATTGGCAAAAGCATTGGAAATAGCAAGCTACTAAGTCTGATAATAATACAGATAATCCTAGCAGATCATATAAAGTTCTCCTTGTTCATCGCAATGTGTTTTTGAAAAGAGCGTGCATGGTGGTAGAGTCATGTAAGCACGAATGAAGCTGGAAAGTCCTAAATTCTATTTCCAGCTCTGTGACTAAGGTTGCCTGGCTTTGAGGAGATGTAGGTGGAGAATTGGCAATCCTCAGGGGACTTCAATTTGTCATTCCATGTAGGAGCAGTAGGGTGAATTTACCTCAATGTAAAACAGGTGTGCCATTTCATCCTGTAGGTTATTTCAACCTGATGCTAGAGGACAGGTGTCCTGGCTTCTGACTTATGTCTCTAGCACTCAAAATTTCAGCATTGAGTTCCGTCTACACTGCTGGGCAGGGGCCTCTATTTTTTGTTGATGTATTAGGTTGATCACATGTGTGTGCATTTGGCATCATTTGGTGGTGGTTCTTTATGAAATAGAGGTGAGGAGCAACAGAGAGCAAATCAAGGTGTCCTCTAGTCCACTTAATAGACTTGCCCTCTTACTACTTTGCTCTTTGCTCCATCATGGATCAGCCTTGAATGACCTAACTCATCATCTATTAATTTTCAGAAAATTCTGGCATGCATCTCTCAATCACACCTCAAAGAAATTCAGCTAGAACATACGACACATCTGCTTCCAAAGGAAAACTGGAAATCTAGTGTCTTTCTCAGTAATGAGTTGGCAAAAAGCTTCTTGACCCTGCTATGGCATTTTAACCAATGGCCAGCAAGTCATTCCTCTATTTCCTAGTGGCTTTGACTATTATAAGGTACGATAGACTCTCTTTTCACCAGAACTCAACAACCAGCAAAAAAAGTTTTGAGATTTTGTTGGTTGCTTGAGAGTGCCAGTTGCTTGAGTTCCACTGAATGAAGAGTCCCCTTACATTTACCTGGCATCTACCAATCCCCATCAGTGCCGGTTAACTGAGCGTCTACTGTATTTAAATTGTCTTTCTATTTGGAAATCACTAGCAGAGTGTATCTACAATATTGCAAAGGTGTTGTACAATTTTCTTAGAGGCATCTTAAAGATGACATTATGTTTCTCCATGACTTCTTCCTAAGATGTGACCTGTAAAATATATTTCAATTTATTGAATTCTTACAGATCACTGGGTATGCCATGGCAACCTCAAGGACACTGATCTGAAGAACTTTCTCTTATGACATCATTCAATAAGAAATTTCCTCACCAAATTCAAGATGCTAAGATACCAGGAATGACTTCCAGAATCCCAGATATTCTATTGATTCCATGGTTTTGGATCAGCCTGTTCATTTGTGTGACAGATGACATACCTGTGCTTGCATTACCTCTGTATTTTGCAGGTTTTAAGAGATTTTGGAAAGATCATGAATATTAAACAGCCAGAGACCCTTGGCAGAGAAATGTTCATGCTAGAGACCATATCCTTACTTATCAAAGTCTGTTTGTGTTTTACTCAGACATGTATTTGCTAGACAGTCTTTTTATTGTTTACCCTGGTGGAAACGACAGCACATACACATGCAAAAGAAAAAAATAAACAAAATAAAACACCTTTGCTTTTAAGATTTAAACAAGGACTATGCCCAAGCCAAGGGCAGCAAGCCTCCAAGAATTACAAGCTATTTGGATGGGTTCCCTGCCTCTCTCCTCGGAAGCTGCTTTATCAGGGGCCATCTGGTCAGCTCAGCATGCTTGGAGGAGCAACACAGGGGTCCAGATGGATGGGTTCTTAGAAAGCCATCTTTAAAAACCCATGCACCCAACCCCTGAGTCACCATATGCCAAAAGGTCACCCTGACCTGAGTGGCATTCTCCCTGGTTCTCTCTCTGTGGGATTTCATTTGGAGGGAGCCCCCTGGCGCTTTCTCGGCTTGTGGGGTTTTGATCAATGTGTCACTGTAATCACTTTAAGTGCTAATATCACTGACATCCACCATGCCATCTCTTCTGAGATTTCAGAAAATAAAACTGCAAAGGAGACCATGGGTGTGCTGAGGGGTCTTGGGGAGATGAAGGTAGAGAGCGCTCCCGAGGCAAGATCACATTGTTCATGTCAGAGGTTCTCAAGTTAGTCACTATGTCTCAATAGCAATGCCAGCCACGGTGACATGTCTTCCTTGCACAGAAAGTAGTCTTATCTCTGGTCTGCTGGTGGATAACCCAAAGGCGGTAAGGCCTCAGAGGGAAGGAAATGTACAAGAAGAGTACAAATGAAGGGGAATTAGTCTATTTCTTCCCAATTCTTATGTCATGCCCTCCAGGGATAAAAAGACATTTTAAGAAAGTGCAATGATAGTCTCCAATTCTCTTAAAGTGCATCATTTCCTGAAGGTAGAAGGTTAAGCAGCGTGACATTCATGGTTCTCTTCCTGCATTTCTCATCCCTGGGCTCTTTGCAAAGCACTCCGAAATCTGAGGGATGGCCTAATACAGAAGCCTGGAGTCTTGACCACCTGTGCCCACGGGGCCCTGGCTCCCTCTCTAGGGCTTATCTGGTTCATCCCATGTTCAGTGGACCTTTCCCAGAGTGACAGGTCGATGTAACCTCCAGCTGGTGACTTGCTGTCTGTGGCACACACTCCACAAGAGCCCCTCAACATAGTGGGGAATCTCATTAAAGCCTGACATTTGCTGAGCATCCCCAGAGGGCAAAGGTGGCCGTTCCAATCACAGAGCCCCAGTGCAGGGCCCAGCAGGCAGTGTGGTGGCATTGAGATCGGATTGTCATCGTCACCATCACAGGGGCCCTCCCACTGCCCACAGCCCTGAAGGATACCTGTGCCTCTGTGGCAGCCTTCCCATTGGGGAGTCTGAATATATTTCCTTTCCCTAGGTCTTTCCCACCACCTTCCTCCTTTTGATGCCTTGCACAACAGTAACTTTGCCTGCAGTCTGTGGGGAAAAGAAAAAAACAAACAAAAATCCCAGTATGGGAGCCTGAAATTCCTCCCACTCACTTCCTTCTAATTTGACCTTCTGCTCAAAATATAAGATTGAGGAAGCCAGGTCTTCTCTGTGGACAGCCAATGACAGCCATTTCATACCTGGCGCCACCTGCTGTGTCAGGCAGTGTGCTCAGCTTCAACCCCTGAGGGCTGGGAATTGATGAAGTGAGAACAAAAGGCCCAATGGGCTCAGTCCTGTGTTTTCTAAGCAACTCCCTGGAATCAGAAGGTTGCAGCCACTGGGGCTACACCAAGGTTAGTGTCTTGGTTACTTCACCTGAAGCACAGTAAGCGGTCCCTTCCTAATGTTCAGGATGTGCAGGGAGAGGGAGAGGAAGAGGGAGGGAGAGGGAGAGGGAGAGGGAGAGGGAGAGGGTG